>VDFB02196122.1:0-124954 GCA_007258455.2 Sequoia sempervirens | reverse complement strand
CAAAACATGAATTGATCCAAAAACGTAGTGGGAGATTTGGGAGATGAACCCAGATGGGCAAGACATTAAAAGTTTCAGTTGCGGGCTTAAAGCCCAGGTTTTAGTACCAAGAAGTTCTGCCCCTAAACCCAGAAATGATCATGAATAAAATCTCAAACTTTGGTTGAGTCAAATGCAGCAATGAAAAATCATGAGTACATGGGTATATTTCCATACCATGTTTTAGGTGTGGCTGCCAGTGATCCATAATCCATTTTTTGGGGTCAGAGAGGCCTGGCCAAAGGTGGGTGAAACAGCCAATCAAACCATGAGTGGCAACATAATTTTTTACTTCCGCAACTTCATCACCAAATTCTTGCTGTGTTGTTTCTAATTAGAGATATTTTGTTTTTATTCTGTAGCTACCTTTCTGTACCCTCTTTCAACTTTTTATTTATTTATTTATTTTTTCTGTTACAAAATTCTGATTTTTTTTGACTGTTACTTTCTTTACAGTGAAATCAGTCAGGAAGAGAAGCCTCTTACATTACTTCGACGCATGGATTTTGGCATGTCTATAGTCAAAGATACAAAGAAGTCTAAGAGTTCTAATGAAAGTCAATCAGTACCTACCTGGCAATGGCAAGGTCTGGTTGAGAATCTGCATGAAGCCCAACAAGAACTTTCAATTGTCCTTGACCTAATTAACCATGTAAGTTTTATGTGCTTTTGTTAGAATAGTCTGCTTTTTGTGCTGCTACTTTTTCTTAGCTTGTTCCAGAGCCTCTGTCATGTAATTTGACATGTATTGCCAACAAGAATCTTCTGAAAGAATGTTAACAAATGATTTGGATAATTTGTGTGTTCCACATTAACTTCTAGAAATTTATTGCAAAGATGATTTCAACTTTAGTTTTAACAAGAGTTTAATGTTGACAATTAACTTATTAAGTGTAGAATCCCATGATTCGCAGAAAAAAAACTCCATATAAGCAAAGGTACACCAAAGAACACCAAGATATGGTGAGTGCATTTTAGGTTAACTAACCTCATGAACAAAATATGGAGATAAATAATAGAATTGCAATGTGATGTGTTGTTTAGGTGGGCAAAGCCTGTTTGTTTGTACTCTGAACAGAAGATGATCTAGGGAGAATCAAACCCTCTATGGTCTACATCCTGATACAAACTAACCAAAGGTCTATGACAAGATTGGAAGTTCAATGGGCTTGGGTTTAATTACTAAGTACCTCCTAAAACACAACTTAGAGGGTCCAAAGGATGATGGGATTTACTTGCCAATCCTTCCTTTTCAAGAAGGCATTTACTTGCCATCCCCCTTACTGCCATCTTTTGCAAGTTCAATCAAGCCTATGAACTTTGGAGATGTTTCCCCAACAAGTGCCTTTGTGGAGATGTTAGCTATCTTTTCATTAGTCTTGCAATTTTGGGTATCCAATATCCCCACTTGAATCTATTGCTGAACATAATCCTAACAAATCTCAATATGTTCAGTCCTGGTTTGTACAGCTGTCTTGTGAGTGGTTTGAATAGCTCCATCTTTATCAAGGAAATGTGTGACTGGCTGCTTCTGTGGAAGTCCAAACTTAGTCAACAACTTATGGACAAATGCTGCATTCACTGTCCACAGACCACTTCAGTAGTGGACTAAGTTAATTGCCTTTTATTTCTTGAATGACCGAAAATTGGACCTGAAATAAGTGGCTTCATCAAGATGTTAGCTATTCAGCTATTAGTTCGCAATATCAGATATCCTTCATGTCCTCTCAAATCCTTTGTGGAATCTCAATTCACTTGGTCCTGGCACGCACAACAGGGTTATGAGCCTAAATAGCACCTTGGCTATCACAAAAAGAGCATGGCTGCTTGCCTCTTCAGAAGTCCAAGCCTACTCAACAATTGACAAACATCTGCTGCCTCATGTGCTGCATTCATTATTCCTCTATACTCCACCTTAGTAGTGGACTGAGTTATATGGATAAACTACTCTTCGGAGATGTCTTGGAACTCTTGCTTTGGTTTTGCAATGAAGAAGAGTTATCCTCCACGAGAGCTTCTCCGGGGCCCCCTCTTTGTTTGCATGTGCATAGCTAGTTTAGTTAACACGTTTGTTTGGTGTGTGGAGTAGCTTTGAGGGTGCATTAGGTGTGGTGAGTTTGCTGACTGTAAGTTGCGGCAGGTGGGATTCCCAAGGTGGCAGGGCTGTTGAGATGGGGTTGGTAAGGCTTTGTGTACAATTCACTGTTTTAGTTTGCTTTGGTTTATGTGATAGGAAAAGTGGGATGAATGTTACATTCTTTGGAAGGGGGTTTGTAATATGAGTACATTGTTTGATTAACCAAAGACCATGTTCATGGCTTTTGCCCCTTGGCTATGATAATTGAATTGAATGGGAAGAGGGATGGTAGCGCAAAAGGGAAGGTCCATAATAATGAAGTAAATATGATGGATAAACTTTAAAATAAAGCTTGCTTTGCTGCATATAACAAATCATCCACACACTTGTGCAATTAAGGAAAATCTTTGCAGAGGCCTTAGTTTTGGATATAACCAAATTTTTGTTAGTGGTGGATGATTGGGAGCGAGATCTTTGGAACAAGGGAATGGGAAAATGGCTGTGAAAGACAAAGAAGGTAGGCCTTTGCATGGGAAGTAAAATGGGGACTTCCCCTAAGGTAATGGAAGAGACAAGGAACATAAAAGCACACTGTAATAATCACCTAAAGGCTGGTTTGAGCATAGTTTAAGTGTATGATGGTTAGGGTTAGTAACTTTTAAAGTTAAATTTGAAAAAACCTTAACTTTAATGCAAACTAAATATTTGGTTTAGGATTAGGACTTGGGGGGTAGTTAAAAGGGATTTCTAGGTTTTTATGGTAAATTAGAAAATTGAAAGTTGTAACTTAAAGTTCAAAACTTTAAACCCTAATGGTGCAAAAGACAAAGAAGGTAGGCCTTTGCATGGGAAAGAAAATGGGGACTTCCCCTATGGCAATGGAAGAGACAAGGAACACAAAAGCACACCGTAATAATAGTCTAAAGGCTGGTTTGAACTTAGTTTAAGGTTATGATGGTTAGGGTTAGTAACTATTTAAAGTTTAAATATTAAAACTGGAAAGACCTTAACTTTAACCCAAACTAAAATATTTGGTTTATGAGTGGGACTAGGGGGGTAGTTAAAAGGGATCACTAGGTTTTTATGGTAACTTAAATAATTGACAGTTGAAATTTCAAGTTCAAAACTTTAAACCCTAATGGCTATTGTTTAACCGTACTATTGAAGATTAACTTTATGGTTAAACTTAAGCACTAACAAGTAATGTTTAAACTTAAAGCTAAACTTTAAAGTTTAAAATTTTAATGTTTTAGTTCTTAAAACCTAATCCTAAGCCAACAAAGTAATAAATTCTAAACTTGAACAAAAAAAGCATTCCAGGCCTAGCTCTTTTGTGTGGCAGCCTGCAGATTATAAGAAATATAGAAAACTAAAAGCAACAAGCTTGAGCTGTGCCCTAATTTGTTGAGGATGGCAATCTTTTGAAAACCCTAATCATTTTACACCTATGCTCTGAAATAGTTTGATTTTGGAGTGGGAAGTTGAAAAAATGAGGTTTAAACGAAAAACTGGGTTTTATAGGCAAAGTCGGGCAAGTCTTTTGAAAAACTTGTGAATTATTTGTGGGTTCTTAACTAATCGGCAGGTTTTTCCCAAAGTTCTTTTTTTGTAAAAAAACCAGTCTATTGGTTGAAACTAGAGCATGACTTCTATATTTTTTTACCTCCATTTTGATGTATCATTCCAAACTTCCAATAACTCTTTTTTTGTAATTGAGGGGGTAAAAATCGCTTTGGAATGGTTGCTTTGAAATATTCTAATTATCAATTATTCTTTGTCACCTATAGAAGCTAGATGTGAGAGTGCCATCATTATTGGGATAGGTATGCCATACAAGTTGCAATCCTAATGTTTTATTTCTTATTTATTTATTAATTATTTGTGAGCCCTCATGGAAAAGGGGATTTCACTATGACTTGGCCATTTTGCTATGTATATGCATAGGTATCTATGACAATATAAGAGTGTGTAAGAGATGTAAATTCATTTATGATGCATGGAAGAGCATGTAAGAGGGAGATTACATTGTTGCCTTGGCTTGTTGACCAACTGATGATGTGTAAGAATAATGCATCATAAAACATTGTTGAATGAAGATAATGGGGCACCCAAGTGGGGGAGGTGGCTATTATACCTTTTGATGGGTTATGATAGATTTAATTGAATATGCTAAAAATAGCTTGGAGATCCATGTTGGAATGGGGAGTTTAATTTTGACTTGGGGATTTGGGCATCATAACTCTCAGTGGTTTTGTTCATGGTTTCTTGTTTTGCTTCTATTTGTTTGATGTTTGAGATGGAGATTTTATATGGTGTATTTAAGGTACTGTTATTTTGTTGGAAACTCTATAGATTCGATGTTGGTATAATCTCTTGAGAAGGCTCGAGCCTGGAGTTGTATCGTAATTGTTGGTGTCATTGAAAATACAATTGGTTCAAAATTTAGAGGCTAGATTTTTTTGAAAGGGTTTTCCTAGGGTATATCATTTTGTAATGATTTTTTTTGTATATTATTTTGTAATGGTTTTTTTGTTTGTTTTCTTATTTGCAATTGTTTGATTGTATCTCCTATACATTCATCCCATCATAGATTAGTGTAGGAAGCATCTCCATTATCTTGACATCCTTTCATTTGATATCGAAGATTGGTCAACTTGGCTCCTAGGTGGTAGGATTTTTTTTTGGATAAATCTTGGTTTGAGTGGGAGCATGTGTATAGGAGATATTTATTTTAGGGAAGATGGAAAGCATGTCTAAATTGGAGATGGAATATTTAATGGCACAAATTTAGAGCTTGGAAGCTTAAAATGGAGGGCTTGCTCATAAAATGAGATCTATGGGTTGTGGTCTCCATGAATAAACTTTCGTCAATGTCACTTGAAGATTGGGTTGTTTGGCAGATTTAGTGCTCCTAAATGTTTTGGGGAAACCCATTAATCTATTACTTAGCTAAATCCTTGGTAAAAAGATTTTTCTATGAAAGAAGTACACTTTGAGGATGGGTGAGGGAGATTTTGTTGATGAGCACCTTAATGTATCCAACACAATTGTGAGCTACTAATATTTGATTGGCGTGAAAATGGAAGACAAAGATTGATGCATGACCTTTTTATGTTCTTTGCTAGACTTGTGGGACAACCTAGTGATGGCCTTTGGAAGCACTACTTCAAATTTTTTGCTTGATGTAGTAATGTTTGCTTTACTCTGGGAGGAGATGAGGCAAAAGACTTCCAAATCCACGAAGGAAGCATTGGTTGTTTGTGGACGATTGAAGGAGAAAGGCAAGAAGAAGGATAAAATTAGATCTACGTTTTGTGGAAGATCTCAGTTTCCTAGTAAGTCCAAGGTGAAATATTGGAATTGTGGCAAGATAGGCCATTTCTAAAGAGATTGCAAGGAAGAGAAAAATAAGAAAAACAATTGTGAATTTGATGTCATTTTGATAAATCTTTTTAAGAGGATGCAAATGATACTTTTGTTGCAGCCTTGGCTATGCATGTATGTGAGGGTGCATAAATGATTGACTTTAGAGCATCTTTCTATTAGTCCCCATCATAGTGGTTTTCAAACAATGAGAGTTTTGATTGTGGAAAAATATATCTTGACGACAACTCCTACCTTAGTGTTTAGCCATGGGAGAGTCAAGATCTAATTCTCTGATTGGAGGATCATGTTAGGAAAGGTGTCTCAACCTTGCTCCTAATGTTGAGTATATGAAGACTGTAGTTTTCAAACTATGAAACACAAAAACACAATTTCTTGGCTATAGAGCTTTTTCTAAGGTGAAATAATTTTTTTGGGTTGCTTGGCATAATTGTTGCATAGATCTTTTTGAGCTCTATGATTTTGGAAAAAGGGCCCAAATGGCCTCTTGGATCAAAAGTTATGGCCTCTAGAAGTTTTTCCTTTGACATTGGAAATGTAAAAGTGCCTAGGACATAAAAAAGAGTTGTAAGAGGGAGTTACACTTGTTGACCAACTTATGATGTGTATTATATCACATCATAAGGCATCTTTGAATGAAGATAATGTCAAAATGGAATGCCCAAGTTGGCGAGTGGATTATGACACACTTATGATAGGTGAAGGAATATGCCATTTCTAGCCTTTGAACTTATCTTGGAATTTGGATGTTGGTTTTCTAACTAGGTATTTGAGTGCCACTTTTTTGGGTGGTTTTGGCTCATGGTTTCGTAACTACCATTTGATGGTTTTGTATTCTGCTTCGCCTATTTATGGGGTGCTTGAGATGAAGGTCTTTTGGATAATGAGTTTGTAGGTATTATAATTACTCCAAACCTCTAGGTGGTGATACGCTTGTAAAGGCTTGCTTTGCAAGTGCATTATAGTTGTGTTTAGATTACTAAATAAACTTGTAGCAAAGATTTTTGTTGTATCTAGTCATGATGGTCATGCATTTTGGTTACCTAAGCATGATCTTACCTTATAGAGCAAGTAACCTTGCCAAAAGACAATATTGTCACCAATACATGGGCCATATTGGCGAGAAAGGTCTAATGACCTTGAAAAAAAAAAAATCTTGTAGAGGGACTTGTTGATTGTTCTCATAGTGATGTATTTGGTTCAAGAGATGTTCCTTCATTACTAAAATCCTTGTATTATGTTTCTTTTATTGATTATTTCTTTAGGAGGACACATGTCTACTTTCATAGAAACAAATTTGAGGTCTTTAGTCAATTTAGGGAGTATAAGGTTCTCGTGGAAAACCAAACGAGTAAAAAGATCAAGGTGTTGATAATTGATAACTTCGAAGAATTTTGTTCAGTGGAGTTTGATAGATTCTATAAAGAGAATGACAACGAATGACACGACTACTCCATACACCCCTTAGTACAATGGAATTGTAGAGAGGATGAATATGATGTTGATGGAGAGGGCTAGAAGTATGGTCAGTGGGGCTAGATTGGAATAATTATTCTAGGCAAAGGTGGTTAGTGCACATGTTGCTTGATTAACATGTCTTCTACATCCATGCTTGTTGAGAAACCCTTATGAAGGTTTGGATGGACATAAAGCCCTCCTTTTGAGTTTTTGGATGTGATGCATATGCTTATGTGCCTAAGGAAAAGCAACCAAAGTTGGATTATAAGGTTGTGATATTTATCTTCCTTGGCAATGGTGTTGGTGTGAAAGGGTGCAAGCTTTGGCATCTTGTGATTGGGAAAGTTCTAGATAGTTGGAATGTGATCTTCAGAGAGACTAGATCTTCCCTTATAGTTGAAGAACTAGATGGAATTGTGAAGTCTATGGTGTAGTTACAACTAAAGACAGAGACAACCACACCTATAGTTGAGCCAAAGGTTTAGGTTGTACTTGATTAGGAAAGCTCAAAGAGTTTGGAAGAGGAAGAACCTCCACCTTAGCTTCCTCTTAAGTTGCTCAAACGCATCTTGCTGCTTAGGTCCCCACCTCCATTTGCGATCCTTCTTGAGCAAATCGGTTAAGGGAATAGCAATCTTTGAATAGCCAGGAACGAACTTGCGATAATAGTTTGCCAGTCCAAGAAACTGACGCACTTCATGGACGGATTTGAGGGGCTCCCAGTCCTCAAGAGCTCGCAACTTCTTCGGATTTGGCTTCAACAAGCCATGGCCAACAATATGACCCACGAATTGGACTTCGGTCTGAGCAATTCTCCTTAACATAAAGTTTATTTTGCCGCAATAGCTCGAAGACCTCGGCTAGATGAACTCGGTGTTCCTCCAGTGTTCGGCTAAAGACCAAGATGTCATCCAAGTAGGCGACCACACATCTGTCCAGCAACAGATGGAACAAGTCGTTCATCGGGGTACTAAAAGTAGCCGTTGCATTCGTCAAGCCGAATGGCATGACCAAGTATTCATAGGACCCATACTGTGTTGTGATCGCAGTCTTCTCCTCGTCCCTAGGAGCTATTCAGATCTGATAATAGCCTTGATGCAAATCAAGCTTGGTAAAGTACCTTGCTTCCGTGAGTTGGTCAAAACTATCCACTATGAGGGGCAACAGATACTTGTTCTTGATGGTGAGCTTGTTTAGAGCTCGGTAATCCACACAGAGCCACAAGGAACCATCTTTCTTGTGCTGGAACAACACAGGTGCAGCATAAGGCGAATGTGACTGTCTGAGGAACCCAACCTCGGTGAGCTCCAAAAGTTGCCTCTTCAACTCTTGCATCCTAGGAGCGGATAAGTGGTAAGGAGCCCTCTTAGGAGGGCGAGCTCCCAACTCCAATTCAATATGATGATCCACATGCCTCCTAGGTGGGAGTTCCGCAGGCAACCGCTCCGGCATGACTTCCGAGTATCTATCTAAGACATCATGTACATCCCCAGGATTAGAGGACTCGGCTTCTGCCTCTTCGTCCCAATCGCCAAGGAGCACTGCCAGATAGATCTCATCGGAGTTTTTCCAAGCAGCTCAGCGCAAACTCATTGCAGAAATCAGGCACTTGTCAAGACCAACCTTCATGGTTTGTAACACGCTCGGCCGTTTGGGATCCATGAATATAACACAGTTGAGATGAGGGGCCAACATTGCACAGGACTTTCAGATGAAATCTTGACCCAAGATCAAGTTGAAGTTGGTCATGTCAATGGCCACCAAATTAATGGCACCAAAACATGATCCAACTCACACATGCACATCTTGGATGTCGCCCACGCATTTCTTAGCCGGTCCATTCACACTCTTAAATGACTTTTGTCCTTTAGCCATTGGAAGTTTGAGCCGCCTTGCCTTGCTTGTAGAGATATAATTGTGGGTCGTACCGAAATCCAACATCACCAGTACTTTCGTCTGTCCAAAGAATGCCTCAACAAAGCACAACTCGTGTAGAGTCAAGGTATCCTGGGATGACGCAATGTCTTGCAGGTTGTCACGGATTGTGGCCAGAAGTTGTAAAGCTCCCATCTTAGCAATTGGCTCTTTAGGAGTCAATACCGCATTGAGCCTTTTTCGCTCTAGACATTCCTGCGCCCAATGATCCGATCAACCACAAATAAGCAATTTCTATCTCGCTTCTTCTCAGCATTAGAGGGCCGCTCTTTCTGAGGCTTGTCGCCTTGCTTTTTGTTGTCTTGACCTCATTACGCTTGGGGTAAGGCAAACCCCTATGCTGCTTATTCTTGTTTCGGAATGGTTTGCCTTTGTCTGTAGCTCCAGACTTACCCCCACCATACCCCTTGGCCGCATTCCCTTTGAAATCAAGGAGTCGCTCAGCCACAACTATGGCCTGAGGAAGTGTTCGTACATTTTGATGACGCAGGTCCGCTTGTACCCATGATTGTAAACCATGCATGAACAAATAAAGCTTTTCAAAGTTAGTCATTCCCTTAGGCGCTTCCAACACCAAGGTTTGGAAAGCCTTCACATAATCTCGCACCATGCTAGTGTGCTCGAGTTCATCAAATTGGGCTCACACGACCCATTCAGAGTTTCTTGGATGGAACTGTTCGCGCAGAGCCTCCTTAAGTTCATCCCAAGTGTCTATGTCTTCCACCATGTGCCCAGCTAGCTTATCGGCTTGCCTCGACCTCCACCAGAGCTTGGCGCTCTCGGTGAGGAAAGACACTGCTTTCTTCACTTGCGCTTCGTCGGATAAACCCGACATATTTGAAAAGAGCTCCTTGACATCGCAGAAGAAATTCTCCAGAGACTTATCATCACGCTTGTCGTCATAAAACTCCACCAGGTTGGAACCTTTGGTGGTGGATTGTGCTATATTCAGCTGTGACCAATAATAGATTGAATAATCATTATTAGAGGAGTGTATTTCTGAGTGAGGAAGATATCAATTTGAGAGTATAATCTGAGTGAGAAAGGTAGAGGCTTGTGAAGAATTTACCAATTGATCAATTGAGTTGAGGCGCTGTGAAGATAGACTGAGACTTCATCTTTTGAAGGAAAGCTAAAAATCAGGCATGGGATATTCTTCTACTATCAAATCTGTTTTTGAATATTAAAATGTTATGGTCCTTTGTGTTTACTGTTTGTGCATAGGTAGGAATTCATTTCATTAACTGCATTTCTATGTAATAGAGAAAATGAATTATTATATGAAAATGCATACCTGATTGTACTTAGGAAGTGAATTGTATAAAGGTTAAAGTTGCATAATTGTGTGAATTGCATTACTCGTATGATCTCCATATAAGGAGAATATGCTTGAAGTAGTTACTAAATACGAGGATGGAAATGAAGGCATTGAGTCAAGTAATGATCCACAACTTAAGTTATTAGGTTAACTTAGATAAGCTTGTGAAACTCCTAGGATAAGAAGGCAACAAAAAAGGTATAGTCTACTTGATTTTGGATGTATTTTTGCTTTGATTATTAATATTGATGAACCTTGAAGTGTGAAAGAGACAATACAAAATTATGATAATGAGTCCTAGATATCAACTGTGGTTGAGGAGATGGCTGCATTGAAAGAGAATGAAACTTGGGACTTGGTTTAGTTGTCGGAAGGAAGGAAGCTTATTGGTTGTGAAAGAATATTCCTAGGTTGAGGTGATAGACTTTAATGATATTTTTCTCTAGTTGCTAAGGCAACATCCATTAGGTTCTTGTTATTTGTTATAGTAGCTTTTGATCTTGAAATTGTGTAATGGATGTACAAACAACTTTCTTGTAGGGTGACTTGGAGCAAGAGATTTATATGTCATAGCCAAAGAATAACATTGTAAAAAGTAAGGAGTTGTTGGTTTGTATATTGAAGAAATCTTTTTATGGTATCATTTACCTAGGATGTGGTATCATAAGTTTATTTTTTTTGTGTTGGACTTGGATTTGTGAGGCCTAAATCAAAGCATTGTGTTTATTATAAAGAGGATGGTAATTGTTGCATTGTTATCACTTTGTATGTTGATATGTCGTTTTTGGGTAATAGTAAGGATGTGATTAGGGACTTGAAATTTCAGCTTTTTTGCATAGTTCAATATGAAGGACTGCTAAGTTCATCTTGGGTATGGAGATTTGTAGAGATAGAGCAAACAAAAAGCTTTGGTTGGGCTAGCATAAGCATGTGAACTCTATGTTACATTGTTCATGATAGATTGCAAACCAGTGAGCATTCCTATTTGGGTGGGGACTAAGTTATTAGTTATTAGTTGATTAGTGTCCATCTGCACTTAGTGAGATGGAGGATATGTCACATTTCCTTACGTTAGTGCATTTAGTAGTCTTATGTATATGCTATGGTTTGCACTAGACTAGGCATTGCTCAAGTAGTGAGAGTGTTGAGCCATTTCATAGCTAATCTTGGACAAGATCATTGGGTTGCAGTGAAGAGGGTTTTCAAATATTTGTGGGGTTCTTTTTATTACTTTTTATGTTATCAAGCAAATGATGTCTCAAGGGACTTGCCACACTCAATGGCTATTTGGGGATATATTTATTTTGGTTGGGCAAGAGATGTTGACAACAAGAGATCTAGTAGCGGTTATGTCTTTAACTTGTTTAGTGTAGTGAGTTGAATGAGCAAGTGAAAAGTTGTGGTTGTTTTGTCCACTATAGAGATAAAGTATGTGGCAATTATTCATGCTTTTAAGGAGGCCATCTAGCTTCAAATATTTGTTTAGATGTTGGGTTGAGTCATGGAGCAATTTATACTAGATGCAACAGTCGGAGTGCTATCGGTTTGGCAAAGAGCTTGAGTTTTCATGCATAGATGGAGCACATTGATGTTTAGTATCGTGAAGCATGGGAGGGTCATGCTTGGAAAGGTTAACACTTTGGAGAATGTTGCAGATCTATTGATGAAGCTGTGAGCATGGAGAAGTTTATGTAGTGTTCAGCCCTTAGTAGATAGTTGACAATGTTGGTGTTCCCTTTTGGTCTTGCAAGGCTTACAAGAAGTGGGAGAATGTTTGTAAAGGTGTGTCATACATCTTGCAATCTTAATGATTATTTATTCTTTGTGAGCCCTTATTGAAAAGGGTATCCCAATATGATTGCGATGTCTTGCCGTGTGTATGCATTGGTATGATGTGTGTAAGAGAATCCCTTGTCATGTAAGATGTGTACGTTCATCTATGACAATGTAAGAGTTTGTAAGAGATGTAAGAGCATCTATGATGCACACAAGAGCATATAAGAGGGAGGTTATGTTGTTGATTTGACTTGCTGATCAACTTATGACATGTAAGCATGATACATCATAAGCATCTTTGAATGGAGATGATAGAGCCAAAATGGAATGCCCAAGTTGGGGAGGTGGTAATGACACCTTTTGACAAATTATGACATATATAAGAGAATTGCTAAATATAGTTAGAAGACCCATCTTGGAATGGGGTGTTGGATTTCATCTTGGGGATTTGGGCACCATACCTCATAGTGGTTTTGCTCATTGTTTCCCATATACCATTTAATGGTTTCCTATTTTTGCTTTGATTTCAGTGCTTGAGATGGAGATTATGTAGTATTTGCAAGTACTATTATGCTGCTGAAAGCTCTCAAAAGGGTTAATTTGCAACTTGCTGAAAATGCTGAAAAATGTGCCTAAAACAATGAATTTACTTGGCCTGTGCATGCCCTAGTGTGCAAATATGCTCACACATGACTTCAAATGCATTTTTTGTTTCACTTTTTGTTTTTGCAGATTTCCCAGTGATTTCTTTATGCCCTCATGACTGTAAATTGTGACTGTTTAGTGTAAATTGTGATTGTTTAATGTAAATCATGATTGTTTTTGTAGACTTCCCTTGATATGTTTTGGTTTTACAGACTCTTGTGATTGTCTATATGTTTTACAGACTCTTGCAGACTTCCTTTGATCGATACCTCATGTATTTTGCATAAAATTTATGTTTTGAAAGGAATTTAATTATTTATTTAAGTTGCTGGGATATGCTGAGTTGAAAATTTTGGGTCTGCCAAGTTCAAGTCGAGTTTGAGTTTGTGAACAATGACAAATCATTAAACACCATGAGAATAACCAGATTTGAAGCCTTAATGTAGTCCTTTGCATTTATTCATTTGATTATTTGTCACTGGCAACCAATGTCCACTAAACAAACTAGCTCAGATCTAAACAAATTTGTTATATATTTATTCATTCAGCACAATATCTGACCAATAAATATTGCCTATCATATACCCATGATTTTGAGTATGCATTGCATCAGTCTTAAAAGATACTATAATTTTGAAAAACCCATTTTGGCCCATTCTCTAGAGTTCAATTATTTACCTAAACTAAACAAGTAATGAAAGATTATCTTGCAGACCCATTTTCATTGACTTCCTACTTGTACTGTTTAATATATTTTCTCAAAAATCTAAGAATTGCACTAGATCTAAGGAAAACCTGAAATCTCAAAGAGAATATATGTATGACATCCCTCACTAACACCCAATCTTCTCAGGAAAAAAACAAAAAAAGATTTGGTGAAAAATGTGATACAATTTGCCACAATTGGTGCCTTGATCCATTGGAGTAAACACTCAATTATAAGTAGTTACAAGAGAAATGCAAGACTCCCCATAAAAGAGATGTTCATAATCAAGAAATTACACAAATTGAACAGTACATGAGTGGAAGAATATAAACATGGCCATGAATATTACTTTCATATTCATTTAAATAATGTTTGATGACAAAGGAGTGCTTCTTGCCCAACAATTTTTTAACTCGACTGAAGCACTACTATTCAGTATCTAATTCGTTTAGCATAGGATGATCACAAGGACTCTACAAATCTGTTTGGGATAGATTTGAAGAACATATCCCAGCCTAATACCCTTGGACCTATCTTATATGATTAAGAAAATGACCGGGAGCAATGATATCTCTAAGCTCTTGTTCTCTCTAGTTTCTATCATTTAGTAGTAATACCCTCTGGAACTTGGGATTTTGAAGACATGCTGACATGAATGAGCAATGCACATAACTACTAAAACACACTAAGATGAATCAACACATCAAAGGACTCAAAGCATATCAGTCAACATGTGGCATCATCTATAACTGAATGAGAGATCCATGGACATGTGGCAGCATCTAGTAGGATCCTTTCCAAAATGTTTTATCAGAATGATGAACTCAACAGGTACATTCTCAATGAATGAAAACCCCTTTGGCTGGAAATAGAAATCTACAATCAGTTGAGAGAACTATTGAGTATTGACAAATGGCAGTAGGTTGATAATAGAAGACCTCAGGCTCCTCTCCAAATATTTGGGCATGAAACATCATAAATAATGGTTGCATTTGTGGAAGAAATACACACATAATTCCTGTTATTTTCTGGAAATATTGCTTCAAAGCATTTGAGAAATGATCAGGACATTACGGAGTATTTCTATCTTTTGCCTGTTTCTCATTTTGTCATGTTTTAACATTGTCATGTATGCATCCATTGTCTATATGTTGATTCTTCTTTTTCTTTTCTTTTGTGATAACTTCATAAAACAAGGCATGGGCTCCTCATGTCTTTTGCTATGATAAAAGTTCCTTCCTTTCTACAATAATAGCTATTTGTTTTTTTATTGTGTATGCATTGTCTTCTTTCAAAATACAACCTTATGCAAAGAGTTGGATTTGTTGCAAAGACAAATGAATAACTTTTGGAACCTTCGAAATAGATGGCACCATTAAATATAAGAATCATTTTTATTTTGGGCAAGCACTATGTGTGTTGGGCCTAAAATGGGTCTCTATAACATGATGATCCTCTAGTACAAAAAAATGAAGTCCATTTTAAATCCAACACGGTTCAAGAGTGTCGGTCCAGAAAGTGGTCCAGGGCTGTCAGAAAGCACTTTTGTAAGAAGGGATGCCACTAGGCGGTAACCAAGAGTCATGAAGATTATAATGCCATTAGGTGGCAAGGGTGGGCTATAGGCAACAACAATGTAGAAGATAAGGTAGTCAGCAATACTATGCAATTTAGTACATGAACCACACAGCATTCACAATATAAATGAAAGTAACAAAAAACAAAGATTAGGGCTAGGGATACTCAGCTTTAGTCAACTTTTTGGTGCATTAATCTAAATCCTGGCTCACACCACTTGATGAGAGATGGTTATAGGTGAAGTAAAGATGGATAAAAGAAGACCTAAGTAGAACACAGTTGGGGACTTTGAAGACTTGGTAAACTTTGTTGACACAACTCTTGTTCTTGAAATGTTCAAGACCTTATATTGACTTGTCTTCCTCAATGTAAGCTTCCTCTCTTCTCAAGGCAAATGTAATTGCATGAGTAGAGCAAATGATATGTATTATTGTCATTGAGAAATGACAAAGGGAAACCTATAAATATGGATTAGAACCCTTAAGTTGAATATCAAACAATCATGCTCTAGAGCATCGTCATCTAGGTTGATAACATTGACTACATATGGACCAAAAGCAAAAGGAGGTTTAGAGGAAGCATTAGGCAATCGGAAGGATAGCTGATGACACATTTTTCACCAAGTATCAAAAGCTGCTCGTCCCAATCCTGGCGTAAGTGTGAACATATGCTTAGGGAGATTAATGTGCTGACAAGTCTTGGATGAGGAAAGCATTAATAAAGCAAAAATAAGGTGTATACACAATGTGGTCCTTCGCTTTATAAAACATTCATGTATCACTTAGAGATCATCTTAGCATCAATTAATAGTAGAAAATTGTATGGGTAAAATCTGTGTACATCTATGCTATCGGGTCCTTCATATTTGACCCGGGTATGCATGTGGGTTTGGTACTGGTCTTGGTACATTGTGGGTTTGTCCTCGGGTGTACCTAGGATACTGCCTAGGTGCCTGGGTAGTTCCTTGGGCCTACCCGGGGCATACCCAGCAGGAGCCTGTTGATGCGTGTTTTGTGACCCACACAACACGTTTTTAGAATAAGGTGTCCAAAGACGCTCTATTCTCTCTTGAAAAACTGCCTTATACACTAAGATTGCACAGAAGATCATATGACAATTCCAATGTTTAGGGTGGTCAAATCTTGACAATGGAATCAGCTCAATGGACGTTGTGAATTGCTGGTTATCACAAGGGGACTTACGCTTGACAAACTACTTAAGGTCAACGCTCTATTTTTTTTTTGGATTTTCTGCTTTGATGATCATAAAAAAAGAGGAAAAGGATAGGGTTAAAGGAGTTCTACACTACTTCTACGAAATCAAGAGACAATAAAGACTGAGTGAAACTAATAACAAGACTTTGTTTTGCCACGCAAAAAAAGGTAACACATCAACTACACAAAGCAAGTGCAATCTTTAAAGGTTTGTGCTTAAGATTATATTTTGAACAATACCATCAATTGAACAATATCATTCCAAATACACATTAAGGCATCCACATCATGAGTTCAGATTAGCTTTTCACTTTGAATGAAAATCATTCATCCAAAGAAAGCATGAACAAATAGTTTCACCAAATCTTTATGATCAATCTATCATTCATTCAACTACTTCTATTGAATCTATGTGGAAAGAGAATATGCAACCATGCAACCACTTGATAACAAAGGAATTCAAAGAAAATCATGCAACTTGAGCTTTATTATCATAAGTAGCCATTAGCAACAATTCCATAGAACTCTCTTCCAATTATTCGAATCTCTAATCTCTCTTATTCTAGCTCTCTAATCTCTTCTAATATCTAATGATCTAATGATTTCTAATGATTCTAATGAAAATGAGAGAATGGGAGGGGGGTTTATATAGAGTTTTTGAGATACAATGAATGGCCAAGATTACATCAGAATCAACGACAGAGATTAAAAGATAAAACCCTAATTAGGGTTTTCCAGAATACAATTAGTGAACTGCCAGTGAAGTGCCGTGAAGAGCTAGTCCTTTGAGTGTGCATCCTTATCCTGTTGGGAAGCATTGTATCGAATGAATCTGGAGACTATGGTGCTAACCTCCTCGATTGTGACAAGTGGCAGCACGCTAACCTTGTATTCTAACAGTTCCAGATCGTTTGCACAATCCACAAAGGCGATTTCCCATTTTGATTCCTGCTTCTGAAAGGCATGCCATACAGACAAGAAATTGGCTGCCTTAGTCAAATTCTGTTTGAGGATAGGTCCAGTGGTGACAAGGAACTTCTCTTGGATTTTATTCTTCAAATTTTCCTACTGCAGGTGATTCTCTCTGACAACATCCCTCTCTAATGCATCAGCAACTATTTGTAGGACCTTGTTTTGAATTTCCTTTGCTTGCTCTTCAATTCGAATAGAATATGCGTTCACTTTCTCCAAGACATCATTCCTTGTGATTAGTGCTAGGTACCAGCCATTAAAGTCATATGTTGCACTTGCTGCAATAACTTTCCCTTCAATCAATTCCTGTTTCGGAACTCCTTTCAATACCCTGAAGCATGGAATGATTCTATCTTGAATATCCTGGGCATTCTCCCATGTTTCTGCCAAACTCAAAATTCTTGAAAGTAGGAAAGATGATTGATCATATGCTAGCATTAATCTTTCTGCAAATACTGCCGCTTCATCACTTCTGTCATTTATCCATTCTTTGCTCTCTCTGGCTGAAGTGATTTCTTCCTCAAGAGTCTCTTGCGAAGTATTCATTAGTGGAAGTCTTGTTGAGTTGGCCTGACCAAGAGGTTTAGTCAGGTGCTGAATGTATTTCTTCAGACGCTCCACTTCCTTCTTGCAATCCTTTCCTTTTGCTACTTCTTTTTCCAGCTTTACCTTGATTGTAGCAACTGAATTATCTAGATCCTCCACCTCTTGCCTCTTTGTTGTTGGGCCCAAATTGACAGTGGTAATTGCATAATCTTGAGGAGTAATTTCCTCCCTTGTCTTGTCAACTGTTGGCACAACAATCTGTACTGTACGCTGACTTGCTTCATCTTTTTGAATGGTGGAAAGTATCTTGGCTGGTTTCTTCACAGGGGCTGTTTCTAGTCTGGCCAAGAAATCAGCCATGTCATCTTCTTCTAGCATGTCTACTTGTTCAACTGTTTTTAAACTTTCCTTCAGCCAATCTGGAATGGTAGGTTGCTCTACAACTTCTTCTTCTTCTTGAATTTCCTGTACACAAGGAGCACTCTGAATTCCCTTGAGGGTGGAAATCATTCCCTCTTGGAATTCGCCATCCACAATATTAACTTCATCATCTGATTGGAGAATCTCAGTGTCCGTAGGAGATGGTGGTTGATCTTCTTCTAGCTGGATGGGAAGGGGAGAAGGAATTCTTATATCTGCCAGAGATTCATCAATATCCATTATGTCATTAATATTTGCAGATGCAGTTGAGTGGGGTGGCTTAGCCTTCTGCTTCTTCTGAATAGGCTCTTCAACCACAGCCTTGTCCTTGGACTTCCTTTTCCTTGAACCAACGTTTTCAACTGGCTCACTTCCTTGGGATACTCCAGCGTTTGAGGAATAAGACTTTGCCTTGCCCATCAAATCATATGTCAGCTCTACATTGTTCCGCCGCAAATCCTAAATTTGTTGGTCTACCCACCACTGAGAGTATTGGACAATAGGCCTCATGAAGGTGTCCAAATCTGCAAGCTTTGGCTCAGACCATCTTATAGGAAGCAAGGGTCTACTTTCATCAAAGCCTGGCTAAGTGAACTCACCATCATCTTCAATTTGATCCGGTATCCTAAAGAGCTCGGTTGTCCTTATCAAGCTAACTGGTAGTCGAAACCACATTCTCTTTCTGATTTCGAACTCATCAGCAGCATTGGCCCAATAATCTTCTAGCTCGACTTTGTGCTTATATTTCCTTCCTTCTACGGATCCTATATGGTGATGAGGATCGAAATTATCTCGAGACTGATATGAATTGAAGGGATACTTTTCTATTTCCAGTTTGGCATTTTCTGTTGCTTGTGCTGATGGGCACGATTCTTCCATATTGCCAATGAAAAGTGGGAATGTGACTGACGCCTTACCCTTTTCTCTTTGGAAGTTCTGATATGTTTCCAATTGTCTGAGAACCTCCAACAATACCATTCTGTTAGTGGGAAAAAATGGAAGTCTAAAAGGACGTCCCGTAAAACCCTGGATCCGGATGTATGTGAATCTAGGAAACTAGATATACCAGGATCCATATCTGCTGATGAGGCTTTTGGATTCACGAGATAATCTCTGATGTGCTCCTCCTTGCAGTATTCTTGTTATATATATGAGAAATGCATCGTGAGCTCTTCTAAAATGTGCCTTTTCTGACAGTTGCAGTTGAGGTTAGCAGTTATATACTTTGAGTTTATTTTCTCCATTACCTACCGGACCTCGGCATATCAATCCAACATATCTATAAGCTCTTGCCAACATGTAAACAATATATGAGCTCATGTGGAAGGACTTGGTGCTCTCTAAATTGATTAGCTGTTCGTGGATATTATTGCTAATCATTCTTGCCCAATTGAACATTCTAACTCCAGAAACAATTTCATCTATGAAGAAATGCATCCACGTTTGAAATAATGCACCTTGGGGGCTGCCCATTATTCTATTCAGTAGCAAAATTATATCACCATAATCCTCCTTAAAATCTGTCCGGCGCAAAGTCTTTGGCATCTTCTTAATTGGCCTTGGTTTCAGCAACCATGACTTGTTAAAATTAGCTGTGCATTGCTCACTTCTTTCTTCAAAAATTCTCCTTGTGTCTTCTTTGGTTTTATATGAAGACTTGTGGTGGCTAGGAATGCCAAAGGCTTCTTGAATGGCGTGCTCTCCAAGATGTGCTAAGACTCTCCCATCAGGAGAAACAATTTGCCTTTCCTCTGGATTATAATGTCTTGCGCATTCCACCATTAATTCAGGGCACTCAACAGTCGGAGGAAATCCAGCTGCCTGGACAATTCCATTTCGTACCATCCGGCGAGCTATGGCTGTAGGCATGAGTCCATTTAGTCCCATCATTCTTTTTCTGAATTCTTCAAAATCTACATGTCCCATGTCAGTATCTTTGATATTCTTCCATTTTGAATTGACTTTGGATTCCAGCTGCGGTCCTTTACTCGCAAGCTTCATTTGTTTCTTCTTTGAAGATTCGCCTTGTGTAGTCATCCACCTACAGGAAGTAAAATATATATTAATTTAAATAATTTAATTCGAATTTCCTCTCTCCTGAGAATATTAATTTTCAGCTTGTCAAAATCAGATTTCACAAAAAGTAAGCTGAAAAAATAAAAGGACTGAATAAATTTTGCAAGAGTGCATAAAATCAGAAGTAATAATGAATTCTAGTAATCTCCATTTTGAATTCTTGAAAATTTTACTCTTTTGATGGCAATTCAGCTGCGAAGAATTCTGACTTTACTTTCGAAAATCAAGCCAATCGTTCAGAAATTTCACTCTTCAATTCCAAATTCTCTCCTAAAAATGACTTCTCTTCTAAATTGCTTCTCAAGAAAAATTAAATTTGCTGAAAGATATGGTGAAAATGACTTGTTGAATCCCCTTTTAAGGTTGAGAAATTGATTTCTTTTAGCAATTTCATTTTTCTTCTCTTGAGTTCTCCTCTTCAACAAAGTAAGTTTCCAAACTTATGTCTCTTTTCTTGAGTTCAGACTCTTCAGGATAAACTTGGAAAATAATAAAAGATTTTCATGAATTTTCAATTTTATTTTCCAAACTTTTAATTTTCTCCAAAAAAATAAAATATTTAACTCACCTTATGGCTAATTGTTTGATTTTCTCTTTACTTTAACTTTTTCAATTTAGCCATGGTGAAAATTATTCATCAATTTCAATGTTGGATGAAGATTTTTATTTTCTCTCTCCTGAAGTCTAACTTCATGTCGATTTTTTAATTCTCTCTTGATGTCGAGGTGAATTTTGTGTCGAATCCTTCATTTCAAGGCGAATTTCATACTTTCTTTGCCATTTTCATCTTGGCATGGGCATATTTTATGTTGAACTCTCCATTTCTATCTCCTGAAATTGGACTTCTCATTGATTTGCCATACTCTCTCTCTACTCATGGCGAACTTCATGAAGTATTTTCTATGATAGACTTTCTTTCTTTCTTGAAGTATTTTCTATGGTAGACTTTCTTTCTTTCTTGTTGCTTTCACCTTTCTCTCTCTAGGCGGACTTCTTAGAGAGTTATTTCCAAGTCAGACTTGGCAAACCTTTATCCATTTTCATTCAAGATCTAGGTGGACTTGCTAGATAATTTCCCAATTGCTATCTTTTCATGGCGGACTTTCAAGGCTTCTTGCCATTCGTTTTTCCATCTTATCTGCTCTTCACATTGCCTTCTTAGTATGGCAGACCTCTTCAATGGTTTTCCATTTCTTTTTGCAAAGCTTTTGGACTAAATAATAGCTTCTCCATTTCTAAGTCGGACTTTAGGATGGATTTCCAAGCATCCCTTTGGCATAGGCGGACTTGAGTGAGGACTTCCCAATAGCTTTTCCAAAGCAAAGCGGACTTTCCAAGGAGTTCTCCATGCACATCATCAAGCTGGCGGACTTGCTTTATTCTTTTCCACTTTTCCCTTATGTGTTGGCGGACTTCAAAGACTTTATGCCAAGGAGAGGGCGGACTTTCTTAACCTTTTTCCAAGCTCTTTAAGGTGGGCAGACTACCCTCTTGTCTTTTCATCTCCTTCATTCATGTGTTGGCGGACTTACAATCTTTAAGGTGGGCAGACTACCCTCTTGTCTTTTCATCTCCTTCATTCATGTGTTGGCGGACTTACTCAAGGATTTTCCAAACACTTTATCAAGTTGGCGGACTTCCCAAGACTTCTTCCAATTGAATTTCCAAGCTGGCGGATTTCATAGAGGACTTTCCACATGATTTTCATTCACCTCTCCAGCTGGGCGGACTTTATGAAGCATTTTCCAAATATCTCTTGGCATGGGCGGACTTTCTCATGGTCTTGCCATTTCATTTTCCATGCCCTCATGAAGTTGGGTGGACTTTCACAAGGTTTTTCCATTTTCTTTCTCAAGAGGTCGGACTTTCTAGAGGCCTTTCCACTTGCCATTCTACCTGTAGGGTGGACTTTCAAGCCACTTTGCCATTCATTCAAGAGCTGGGTGGACTTTCAGCCTCTTTTCCATGTCTTCATGAACTCAACTCTCCATACTTAGGCGATTTCCACCATTTCACCATGAATTTCATGCTGGTTGCACCATATTTTCTGATTTTTCATTGACTTTTCCAGATTTTCCACTAATTTTTCCAGATTTTCCATTGGTTTTTTGGGGCTTCTGACTGGTTTTTTGAAATCCGGGCACTTTCTAAAGATAGGAACCTGTTGTGACCTTTTTCACACATCGCCCCATTGCAAATGGGGACCCCCTAATTTTGGCTTGGCTTTTCGGTCGTTTTGTTGTTGTCTCTCTCTTCTACTGTCCACCTTTCTGGGGACATTCCCGTCTGTGAGCCTAAGCGTGAAATTGACCAAGTCTGAAAATTAGGGTTTCATCTTCCCTGGTCAGTCCAAGGTCAAACGAAGTGAATAAATTGAAAATAGAGCCTAACTTTGTTGTCAGTATGCTTCTAGTAGGCTCCCAGCAAGTTTTCATCAAATTCTGAGGTACTTACTATTTTTAGTAAGTGTGCAATTACAGGCAATCAGTCAACATTTTTGAGATTCCAACAAGCACACGACATTCAGAGCACATCAAGCTACTTGCGTGCTAAATTTGAGCGAAAACAGACAACTTTCTATTTTTAGCAGTCCAGCTTCCAGGACAAATTTCAAGGTTCAGATGCAGAGTTTTTCTTTGCATGTTTGGATATTCCTTCTGGGTTTTTCGAGACCTTCGCAACGATGTAACATGCAAAGCGGGACGACAACTTTCAAAATTCAGTCTTCCGAGGCTATTTTTAGGGTTTGCATGTCAGGGTTTCTTTTGCATGTCGGATGATTCCTGGTGGGTTTTTCGAGGGCTACGCAGTGGTGTGACATGCAAATGAAGATAATCACTCAGTAAGGAACTTACTATTTTTAGCAGGTGCGTCCCGGCAGTCACTTCCCAGCAATTCAGAATCACAAGCTGATCGCAATGCAACAGAAACGAAGACAAACAGAGACCATTTGATGCGCATGCAGAGCAAATTAGGGTTTCCAACTTCAGAGCCTGAAAAGAGGGGCAAAAAGTCATAATTTTCGAAAACCGGTGTAAACCACCGCGATCAGCATCCTTCAGGCTATCTGCTGGTAAAATTTCAAGTCGAACGGAGCACTTACTATTTATAGTAAGTCAATTTGGAAATAGGCTAAAAATAGTAAATTGAGTGCATGCGTTGATATCGACAGACAGGTCACGTGGTGAGGAGCACCTCATTCAAATTTCAAGTTAATCGGAGCAATGGAGCTATCAGAAGCAAGCAGTTACTATTTATAGTAAATCATCCTCAGAAATGGGCTAAAAATAGCAGGTCAGCTAAAAATGGCAGTGTCGACAGGACAACAAGGTCATGAGGATGCAGTGTTTAAAATTTCAAGTCGTTCTGAGCTTCAGAGATGCAAAATTGAGAGGGCTTACTATAAATAGCAGGGCATGAAAAACTGGCGAAAACGAGGAAAAAATTCTAAGTCTGGAACTTCATCCTGCAGCCATGGCAAAATGCGCCCAAGTTGATGAAGAGGTGACAAAAAAATTCTAAGTATAAAAAAAAAATCCACCTCCTATGCCAAAATGCGCCCATCTTGGCCTTGAAGCATGAAAAAATTTCTAAGTTAGAAATATCCTCCTCCACTAGTAAAATGCGCCCACTTTTAAGAGAAAGTTTAAAAAAATTCTAAGGCATGGACTAATCCTCCACCACCCTCCATTTGCGCCCATCCTTCATCAAGTAGCAAATGCGCCCAACAAGCAAGTCAAAGGAGTCAAAGAGTTTTATGCACCACACATAGCTAAATGCGCCCCCAAGGTGGATGACTTCAAAGAAAATTTCTAAGTATAAATATCCTCCTCTATGTGTCATTTGCGCCCATGCAAGGAGAGGGTCAAAGATTTAAAGAAGTCAAGGGCGTTAGAATCTCATTCACCTCACCATGCTATTTGCGCCCATGTTTAGAAGTCAACAAGTCAAGGCTGGCCGTTGGAAATGTTTTATTCTCCTCTACATGCTATATGCGCCCAAGTGGGGCCATGTGAAGACAAAACAATGAAGCTCAAGAGTCACATTGAAAGGCTTTATTCCTCTCCTCTTGTCATATGCGCCCATCCTTTCCTCTAGCTCAAATACGCCCAAGGTATAAAGTTGATGCTAGGCGTTAGAAATGTGTTTTCTCCTCTACATGTGATATGCGCCCAAATAAGAAAGGTGGTGAGTGGAAAGTGGTGAAAATGCTAGGCGTGGTTTTAAATTTTCTCCGAGTGTGTTATGCGCCTTGAGTATGAAATGAAATATAAGATGATGTGATGAAAATTTTTCTAAGGCGTTGGAGCTTCAAGTGAAAATATTTTCCAAGTGTGAAATAAAGTGCAAGGTGGTGAAACAAAATTGCTAGGCGAATTTTTTCCTAAGGCATTGAAGATGTTGGAGGATAAAATATGCTAAGCACCCTCATGAAGATTTTCTAAGTAAAGTTGATGATTTTCCTCACAGGCAAGGTGATCGAAGTTGAGTAAAAATTTTCTAAGGCAAAAATTTCAAAAATGCTAAGTGATTCAAATTTTCCAAGGCAAAATATTTTCTTCCTTGGGAAAAACACCTAAGTCTGATGAAGTGATGAATTTTCCTAAAGTCCGAGTGAAGTTGCCGGTGATGAAGTCAGAAGGTGCCAACATTGCAGGATGAGTAAAAAATTTTCAAGTCAGAGCAACAAAATTCTCAGAGGGGATGAAGAAATGAAATAAATTGTTGAAAGTTATTTTTCAAAGGTTCAAAATTCAAGAAAATTAAATGAACCCGTTCGTCGTGCACCCATGAGTTCGATGCGTTCTGAAAGAATTTTTTTTCTGGGTATCGAAGATCATCGATGAGGAATGGATTTTAAGGTCGGCCACAGCTTGTCGGGGATTCTGGGATGACGATTTTGATGGGCACCGGATTGATGAATTTTCCTAAGGGAAATTTGAAAATTTTCTAAGGCAAAATGAAGAAAATGTGTTTTCAAGGTGAAATCCTCTGGACGATGAATCTAAAAGGAACTGCCTAGGTGAACTTGCTCAAATTCTTCGTGGGACTAATCTTCCAGAGCCAGAGATGAACGAAATTAAGTATCAGAGCTCCAGTTAGTGAAATGAATTTCTCAAAGATGATACGCCCTTGAGGAAAATGGGTTGAAAATTTGGCTAAGGCATGAGGAATTTGAACGCGAAGTTGGCTAAGGAAAACGATGAACCCTTGAAGATCGAAACGTGAAAATCGGGTAAGCAAAATGAATTCATATTATGAGGTGTTCTAATACTCTTCTCCTTGCTTGTTTTGCAGGAGGAACGTCGAGACCAAGCGGCGATGACTTGAAGTGGTGAAGCACGATGATATTACAACCTTCGGAGGAGGATAAAGTTTTGAGTTTCACATGAAGGAAGAAAAGTTGCAAGAAATGGCTAAGTGTTGGAGTTTCTCCTTAAGAATCCAATGTGCACCCAACACAGTCAGACGGATGGCAAGCGGAAATGATCTAGTCCAAGATTGAAAAATCCTTCAAATTCGAGAATGGAAGTTCGAGCAAGGTTGAAGAACAACATCAAGAAGAAGATCAAGAGCAATCGAACTCCAGATTCTATCAAATTTTATTATCTGAGGAGGCAATCTTAAAGACTCTTTTACCCTCCTCCAAGTGATCAACAGAATTGGATGAGCACGAAGATCGAGAACAGTGTGAACGCGTTTCAAGGGTGGAATCTTCTAGAAGGATGATGGCCATTAATGGCTCATTTATTACCCCACTCTCCATTGTGGCGGTTTTTAGGGCAAATCTTGTTTAGGGTTGAGGTGGCACAATCTGGGCCATCCAGCCGATTGTAATCTGAGCCGTTCGTTGGACTTGGCCAACTATAAAAGGGGGAGTCCCCCTCATTTGTATCTCATTAGAAATTAGAATTAGAGTAGAAGTCGGAGTAGAGAGACAACTAGGTGATAGCTTAGAGTAACTTAGTACAGATTGATAGTGTAGTTTGAAGAAGAGGGAAAGTTTTCCCTTTGAAAACTTTGTAAGAAATTGTTGTGAACACTCTCTCAATAAAAGAGTTTTTCATTGATGGTGAATTTTGTCTTTGTTGTGAGGAGCTAGCAAGGTTTCTTCGTCCTTCCAATTCAAATGGTAGCGTAAAATAGTTCAAAGTAGTATAATTTTCATTCCATGCAAGTAGATGTTAGCTGTGGAATGTGGTGTTTGATCTAAGCAACTTTGTCTATCCATACCACTAGTGTATTTGCTGATGGTGAATGCGCCTTGTGTGGTCAACTGGAAACATTGTGGGCCTAACTTCAATCATAGTTTGAATGATGGTATGCGTCGTTGTGATGGTATCTTCATGTCAAGTGGTGGTTTGAACATCTTTAGTCATCTCCCTTGAAGATTGCACCAACTCCGTGGAAGCTGTCCGATGCGAGGCAAAGCGAAGTTCGGTTGAAGTTTGCTTAAGTTGAGCTCCATATCTCACACTTAGAATAGATTTAGACTCTCTCAACCTTACCCCATTTCAATTCAGTACTTTCTGGTTAAAATAGGAAATCTGTGCTTCATTGATAAATCTGTCGAATTGTGGAAACCCCCTTCCTCTGCTGCTGAACAATTCCGTAAGTCCCCTTGAAATACCAGCAAATCACATCGAGCCAACTGAGCCTATTCGCACTGAAAGAACCTTGGAGTTGAACGCACGAACTTTCTTGCAATCTTAGCATGCGGAATACTTTGATCAAGAGAGAATAGGTAAGCCGTTGGCGACTTTATTCTGCATTGGTGCGGTCACGAAAAACACATCAACAAAATCCTACCAAAAATAGAAACTTTTCCAAAAATAGTAACTTTCCAAAAATAGCCCCTAAAAAATAGGAAGTCCAACATGGGCCAAAAATGCCAAAAATGAAGTCCCTAAAAAATAGGAGGGCATGGAGGGTCAATCCCCAAAAAGTAGGAGATGTCAGAATTGGATGAAACGATAGTCAATCTTCGTCCTTCGGGCCTTTTGAGTCCGTTTGAAGTGTTCAGGCACTGATTCTGGCTCAAAATCTCAACTTGGCTCTAGATGATGGCTTAAAAACTCTATCTCGAAAACCCCAGAGCAAAAAGAACCACAAAATTGAAGCTCAAGGAAAAACCTAATAGGCAAACCAAGGAGGGTCCCCATTTACAATGGGGCGGTGTGTGAATTAGGTCACAACAGAGCCCTATAGTCTAAGAATATATAAATGACTTTCCTGAGATGTAAATACATATTTCTTTTCCACAAGACTTTTTACAGAAATAATATATATACTAATAATAAATAATATATGTTCAAAATTATAAATTATATAAATGACTTTCCTGCGCTGTAAATACATGTTTTTGTCTAGTATTATTTGCGATAATTTAATGCTGGTGTCATTTATAGTCTTTAATGATTCTTCTGTCCCATGATGCTTCTTGTCCATATTGTTGTTCTACTTCCTTCTTGTGTGTAACTATGCTGAATATGAATCCTCCCTCTTTTAAAAAATGGAGCAAATCTACAATGAGAATTCCTGGCAAATGCTTACCTCAGAATTAGATTTTGGCATCTTGGACCTGTTTAGCTGCTGCCCAAGGAGGATACCTTGATAGATGTTTTTCTCTTGACATTTTAAACAAACTGTCAAAAGATGCTTGCCCTTCTCAAGCATGGTAAATGGAATATGAAAATGATAAGAGTAGAACATATATATAATAATTAGTATTATTTAAATGACTTTTTACAAAAACATGTCTTTACAACTTAGGAAAGTCATTTATATATTATTAGGTTACATGAGTATCATTGTTCTTATAATTTATAATTTTGAATATATATGAATGGGTTAAATTCAGGGTTTTTAGCTTAGCCCGGACCAAAATGGAGGCCACAAACAAGGGGCCTCCTCCCCAACATGAATGCAAGAGCAGCCCACTCCCGTGAGCACGGTAGCCCAGCAGGGGCACAAAGCTCGTGAGCACACCAACCCAGCGAGGGAATTAGCCTCAGGCATGAATGCCAACAACAACCTCACCGTTGTGGATCAAGCCTATGAGCACATTAGATTAGCGAAGGCATAGTGCCTGCGATCACAATAGCCCAGCAGAGACTTGAACCCTGGTGGCCACAACAACAATGCCACCACTTAACCATCGCACTATGGGATGAACCCTCAAAATTTTGAACATATATTATTATATATAATATATATTAGAGAAGCAGTAATTTGCAAAAAATCCCGGTTAATCCCGATTTTTAAAAAATCTGCAGGCTGGACGATTGTTTCCCCGATTGCAAAATTGCCAAAAAAACGTGTTTTACCTTCAAAAATATGCAAATAAAATCAGGCTGATTTTTGTGCGGAAAAAAACCATGAGACCATAGCTTGTTGCTTACTATTATGCTTTGATAGATTTTTTCCAAGCATCCATAGCTTGTTCAAAAGCACTTGTTTTATGCTTTTAGCCATAACAGCAAGGCATTGAACTGTTTGATAAAATGCTTTGGTACACATGTATGAAAAATGTGGTAGCATAGACAAGGTAGTGAACTATTTGAAAAAATGAGTCAAAGAAATGTGGTCTCATGGTGATGGAATGCCATGGCAAACAAATTGCTATGGATTGTCATGGCATTCCATCACCATGAGACCACATTTCTTTGAGGCAATTTTCCAACCAATTCATTGCCTTGTCTATGCTATTTCTTACTATTATGCTTTGATAGATTTTTTCCAAGCATCCATAGCTTGTTTGAAATCACTTGTTTTAGGATTTTAGCCATAGCAGCAAGGCAGTGAACTGTTAATGTATGAGCTATTTAATTTAAAATAAATTTGCTGCAAATATAAATTAAAAAACTCACAAATATTATTTAACCACACACAAAGAAATGACAACATTGTTAGTTTTATGATTAGTTAATAAAAGCAGATTTTAATTCAAAAATCAGACACATAACATAGAATATACCCTGGGAAATCCTCCTCTTGAGGGAGAAAAACCCAGCAACAATATATCACTTATATATTGAATGATAATAAAAAATCTCCTTTACAATGAGGCCAATAATGAGGCCAAGAATAGCACCACAATCTGATGCAGACACAGAGCTAATATAATGCTTCTTGCTGATGTCAAACTCAGCCTTCTACAATGCTATGATCGATCTGCCCTTGAAGTAAATAATGAGGCCAAGAATAGCACCAAAATCTGATGAAAACACAGAGCTAATATAATGCTTCTTGCTGATGTCAAACTCAGCCTTCTACAATGCTATGATCGATCTGCCCTTGAAGTAAATCACACTTTGATCTGCCTTCTTCAATATATTGAACTGTATGAATGAACTTCTTCTTCTTATTCACACTTGTGAATATCGAACCATGATGAACAACCATGATGATACAAAGAATAACCATCGAACATATATACACAAGGGAAGGAGAGGACGTGACTCTTCAAGGCTTCTTGTCGGCCTTCACCAAAGATCACATCTCCACAAAACATCAAGTCGGCCTCAAGTAAGTCGCACCTCTTCATAAATTCGTGACTTCAAGATGTCGGCCACTTTTAGCAATAATTAAATATTAATTAATGTTTCATAATGAAGCGCCTCTTCATTAATTGATGTCTATGCAATTTAAATAGCCGTTAGGCTACCATTTAAATTGCCCTTCATTGATTGGACTGGGCTGGAAGTAGAAGCCCAATGGTGCCTTTAACATCAACAAACACAATTTCAAGCCTTGGTTGCAGTGTGCAACTGGCAAATTTCTGTATTATTAAATGGGGAAAATCAAGCTATTACACTCCAATCAAAGGTAAAGGCTGTAACAAGCCATATGAAACCCTTGACAAACATCTACAATCTGATTTGCAGCAGCAAATCAAAGTGTGGAATCAATCTCTCTCCAGCACTTGTAGCTTCAAAACCTCTTTCACAATCAATGTCTTCAATCTGCACAACCTGTGTTGATTTTTCTTCTGTCAACACTCTCAAATCTGTCAATCCAACAATGGAATCACCATCTAGAGGTATGCAACGTCCTTCTTCTCTTCCTGTGTTTTTCCTCTTTGAAAAACTATCTTCAAAATGAAAGAAAATCCATTTTTATCTCTCCATGCTTTCTTGGAATGTAATTTCAAATGCATTTCATTGTCATTTTGCTTTCATTCCAAACACCTCAGGAAAATCAACGCCCCCACCTCCAAGAAGGGTAAATAAAATGCAATTTAATATTCAAGCCTAAATAAAATATGTATTTTAATCCTCCAAACTTAGACAAAATACATTATGGGCTTTAAATGGCTTTCATGCTTTCTCAAATAAAGCAAAAAAGCAAATTCCTCAACTTGGGAGCCCACCTCCTGGGTTCCTATTTTTTAGGAGTTGAGAGAATTCAAAATAGGAGTTACAAATGGTCTTAATGGCTCCCAAAAACCAACGCCTTTAATTGCTTTTTTTGCTTTTTTTCAGTTTTAAAAACATATTCTCCATGATTCCCTTTCACCAATTTGACCCAAATTGAAATCAAACTCAAATTCAAATTTTCCCACATCACAAAATATTCAATTTCACAACAAAATATGAATTTAAATCATCAAACATGAAATCCAAGACATCAAAATTGCAAAATTCAAAAATAACACCTTCAAGTTGACATAGGATTGCACTGAGCCATGGATGCTCTTGCATCAACTGTTTGATAAAATGCTTTGGTAGACATGTATGAAAAATGTGGTAGCATAGACAAGGCAATGAACTTTTGAAAAGAATGCCTCAAAGAAATGTGGTCTCATGGTGATGGAATGCCATGACAAGCAAATTGCTATAGATTGTCTTGCCATTCCATCACCATGAGACCACATTTCTTTGAGGCATTTTTCAACCAGTTCACTACCTTGTCTATGCTATTGCTTACTATTATGCTTTGATAGATTTTTTCCAGGCACCCGTAGCTTGTTCGAAAGCACTTGTTTTAGGCTTTTAGCCATAGTAGCAAGATAGTGAGTTGTTTGATAAAATGCTTTGGTAGACGTGTATGAAAAATGTGGTAGCATAGACAAGGTAGTAAATTGTTTGAAAAAATCTCAAAGAAATGTGGTCTCATGGTGATGGAATGCCATGACAATCCATAGCAATTTGCTTGTCATGGCATTCCATCACCATGAGACCACATTTCTTTGAGGCATTTTTCAAATAGTTCACTGCCTCTATGCTATTGCTTACTATTACGCTTTGATAGATTTTTTCCAATCATCCATAGCTTGTTCAAAAGCACTTGTTTTAGGCTTTAGCCATAGCAGCAAGGTAGTGAATTGTTTGATAATATGCTTGGTAGACATGTATGAAAATGTAGATAGACAAGGCAGTGAACTGTTTGAAAAATGCCTCAAAGAAATGTGGTCTCATGGTGATGGAATGCCATGACAAGCACATTGAGACCACATTTCTTTGAGGCATTTTTTAACAGTTCATTGCCTTGTCTATACTATTGCTTACTATTATGCTTTGATAGATTTTTAATTTTTTCCAAGCATCCATAGCTTGTTTGAAAGCACTTGTTTTAGGCTTTTAGGCATAGCAGCAAGGAAATGAATTGTTTGATAAAATGCTTTGGTAGACATGTATGAAAAATGTGGTAGCATAGACAAGGCAGTGAACTGTTTGAAAAAATGCCTCAAAGAAACGTGGTCTCATGGTGATGGAAGGCCATGACAATCCATAACAATTTGCTTGTCATGGCATTCCATCACCATGATGGCATTCCATCAACATGAGACCAAATTTCTTTGAGGCATTTTTTTCAAACAGTTCATTGCCTTGTCTATGCTATTGCTTACTATTATGCTTTGATAGATTTTTTCCAAGCATCCATAGCTTGTTCGAAAGCACCTGTTTTAGGCTTTTAGCCATAGCAGCAATGAAATGAACTGTTTGATAAAATGCTTTGGTAGACATGTATGAAAAATGTGGTAGCCTAGACAAGGCAGCGAACTGTTTGTAAAAATGCCTCAAAGAAATGTGTTCTCATGGTGATGGAATGCCATGACAATCCATCACCATGAGACCACATTTCTTTGGGGCATTTTTCAAACAGTTCACTGCCATGTCTATGGCTTGTCATGGCATTCCATCACCATGTTTTGAGGCATTTTTTCAAAGAGTTCATTGCCTTGTCTATGCTACCACATTTTTCATGCATGTCTACCAAAGCATTTTAATTTTTATCAAACAGTTCACTGCCTTGCTGCTATGGCTAAAAGCCTAAAACAGGTGCTTTCGAACAAGCTATGGATGCTTGGAAAAAATCTATCAAAGCATAATAATAAGCAATAGCATAGACAAGGCAGTGAACTGTTTGAAAAACTGTCTCAAAGAAATGTGGTCTCATGGTGATGGAATGCCATGACAAGCAAAACTTTTCGCCATAGCAGCAAGGCAGTGAATTGTTTGATAAAATGCTTTGGTAGACATGTATGAAAAATGTGGTAGCATAGACAAGGCAATGAACTGTTTGAAAAAATGCCTCAAAGAAATGTGGTCTCATGGAATGCCATGACAAGCAAATGCAATTGGCAGCTGCTCCTAGTTATTAGTTATGCAATGTGAAGTAATTGCATAACTGCTTAGGTTCATTTTTTAAAAACTATATTGTAATTGAAAATTTGTCATCTATCGGCATCTAGTTATTGGTTATGCAATGTGAAGTAATGCTTTGAGTTTGAAAGATGTGCAATGCAATGTAGTCAGCGATATGAATATAAACTACAAAAATCTATTTTTTACAATTCATTAGTTAAACTCTTTATTTTATTTGCTCTCTATATCTCTATGCTATGGAAATGCCTTTCAATTTCAAAAAAAATAGTTTTTATCTCTTGTTCTACAATTTTTTACTTTTTTTTTTTTAAATCCGATTTTTTCAAAAAATCTTATACTTTTGGTTTGCCGATTTTTTCCCCAAAAGATTTTTGCTGCTATTATATAATAATATAATAATATATATTCTTGTACCCGTACCCAAGGTTTTTTTTTTTTCTGTTTGCCATACCGGGTTCCGATACCTATACCCGAACCGGTAACTTAGGTGTACATACTACAAACCAACTCCTTATGTAAGATGGGATTAGGTAATAGAAGTTTTGAAGTGCATAGCTGAAAATGAACTACAAACACCATTAGCTAAAATTCATGCTTAACAATTTTGAGACAAATGAATGCCATGAAGGTGAATCTGTATTGCACAACATTGAAATGCTTGAATATGGGCATTTCTAGAAGAAAATTGTGTCAAACTTTTGTATTGATATAAAATTTTTGATACTTTTTTCTTCCAGAAATGCTTGTTTTCACTATACTGGACTGTGGAAAGTTTTGTATCGATACAGAAATTGTGACATAGTTTTCTTCCAGAAACATTCGTATTCACTATAATGGACTGTGGAAATATTGTGTCTTTAATTGAAATGCTTGTTCTCTAGTTTATAGGTATTGCAAACTTATAAGAAATTTCTAAGGTGAGAAAGCTGACTCACAGGGTATAAATACACCCACCTTAAATTATTACTTGTGCAACCCAATTATCTGTTTTACTATTATCAATAATATGAGATTTCTAATTATAATTGTGTAAGCTAAACGTGGAATATTATGGTTCTTTCAGAGAATAGATTGCAGTTTATTCTGTCTTTATGTGAGATTTAAATTTTTAATTTATTGATCCATTCAGTTTTTGTTCTTGTTCTAGGTCGAGGCAAATGATGCAGTGACTGTTGCGGGAATGACAAGGCCCAAGCAATTACCAAGTGAAGTACTGTCAGACTTAGCTATTTCTGCATCTACCAAGTTGCAATCTTTTCGGGTACATCTTCTTTAATATGACGTTGCAGAAATTGTGTTAAACATCATCTTAAGTTTCTGTGCACATTACTAATTAGATGAATGAAATGGATGCAAAGTTAGGAACAATCCAGAAGCTCCAAATTGCCTTTATATTGGAGCATGCATGTCCAAAAGTGCTGTTCTCTGCAGATATGTCAAATAAGAAAATTGTGAAATCTCTAAACAACCTAATTCCATAGCTTTCTTGCAAACCTATACTTCTAAATTGTGATACTGTTTATTTTTATAAAAATATTGCAAAATTCTCTGTTTAACATGACCATGAAAGTTTGATCCATATAGACAGCATAATAACATATAATATTTTTATCATTAGACCACTATTGATCTATCCTTGTCAGCTCTTCTCCATATTTGGGTCCTTGAATTTATCCCTTGGATAGATAATTTTGCATACCAAACTGGACTTTGGTCTGCCAAATTCATGATTTAGAAGCCTTAAATTAAAATTAGAAGATCAGATGGTTTTATAGCTAAAGAATGAAAAGAAATTCAATAGATAATTAGATCATCTGCAGCTTCTTATTGGGACAGATGCCTAAAGAAAATTCGTAATTCCTCTTTCTTATATATATATACTCAATATCATAACTCCATATTAGAACAAGGAATTAATTAACAAGATTATTGAGGAAGAGCTTAGAATTATTGTTTTCTCTTTGAATCTTGGAAAAGCACCTGGCTCTGATGGCTATCCTGCTTAATTCTAACAAAATTCTTGGGACATTATGAGAAAGGGTGCCCTTGAGATGTTTGAATGGTTGGTTGCACTAAGAATTTTTTACTAAAGATCAATTTTTTGGGCATTGTACTGATTCTTGAAAAGGAGCATCCAGATATCCTGAGTGATTCAGATGCATTTCTTTATGTAATTATTACCACATACAACGTTTTCTCCACAAATAATCAAGAGGCTATTAACCTCTTCTGTCTGACATTATAAACAAATATCAATTAGCATATGTTAAAGGAAGACAAATTTTAAACAGTTTTTCTAGCTCAAGAAACTCTCAATACCCTGGTCCTGTTATTTTTCAATGATCAGATTAAAGACACATAATTTAATTCAAAATCAGACACAATAACACAGCAGATACCCTGGGAAAACCCTCCTCTTGAGGGAGAAAAACCCAGCACAATATATCTCTTATATATTGAATTTCAACAACAAAGATCTCCTTACAAGAGGCTGATATGAAGGCCTAAATACAAGCACCAAAGTATGATGCAACACAGAAATATATAGAGACAATTCGCTGATGAACTCTCAGCCTTCAACAATGCCGACCTGATATAACTCGATCTGCCTTGTATATGAATTCACACCAAGTAGGAATGAAGTGTATTGCAAGAACAATGAAATGAATTGATGATCAACAAGGAGAGGAGCATCGAATATATATACAAGTATGGGGAGAGGATGTGTCTCTTCAAATGTCTTCAAGTCGGCCTTCAAGAGATATAACTCCAAATGATTGCGTCTCTTCATGAGGTCGGCCATAACAATTATTAATTGTCTCTTTAATGAAATCGCATCCAAGGCATATGATGTCGGCCTTTGAAAGATAGCACCTCTTCATCATATCGAGCCTTTACAAAGTCGTGTCTTTTCCAAAAATATAATCTTGCAATTCAAATAGCCGTTAAGGCTATCATTTGAATTGCCTTTGAAGAGCGCTGGAAGTAGCAGCCCGATGCTGCTTGAACATCAACAGGTCCAACCAAATAACGTAAGAAAGTTCATAAAACCTCATACAATAAAAGCATTTGATGGTTGCAGGTCAAGTTTCATTCGAAAAATCCTAGTTTGGTTTTGTTTCTCTTTTACCTATATCAAATGGGTTCAAGTCTCTATCACTAGTGAGAACTTGTACTTGGCAAATTGCCAAATACTCAGCAGGCCCAAATTTGACTTGCACTTTGTGACTGCAAAACCTTGACAACTTAAAAAAATACTTAAATTCCTCTAAAAAACATAAATTTAATGTAAAATATTGTTACAAAATGTATCAAATGAGTCTATAAAACATTGGGGAAGTGTTTTTTTCAATTATATTTTAAATACAAGAAGAGTACAATATCACATCATTTGAATACAATGCCTGGTTGATAATTATGATATGTATTATGAATTTATGATGATTGTAATTGAAAATCATCCTCATAAACTGCATATCCATGCAAGTTATAATAATTTTTAATTTTTTCTTCCTCATTTTGGAGAACAATTCGGGCAAGGGCTTACTCCTTGGACTTAGTTGTGGTTCTATTCTTGTACTAAAGGCTACAACTCCACCTTGGAACTACATGATAATAACTTCTCCTTTGCTTAGTGTTCATCATCATTTGCAATGATGTCATCCAATTCAATGTCTTCTACTTCTATGTAGCTACACCCTCCATAGCTTTCCTTTTGAAATGAGAAATCCCGTCTTCTATAAACAAGGGGTTGTCCACATCCTACATAGTCCAATCTTTGTATCCAAGTCTATAAGCTCCTGGGCAACTATGTTCTACAACTTTCTTGTGTGAAGATGAAGATTGTATTGTACAAAAATTAGGTCATTGAGGCATTTTTGAGACAACTTATTGCACTTCCTTTTGTGAATGGACTCTAACAAACTTCAATTGTGTTCACATCTCAAAGTGTTACAAGGTTGAAACTTTAGACAAAAGACAAAAGGTTAGCTTTTAAGGATTTGGGGTATTTCCATCCCAATCTTCTCACCAAGAACTTAAAAATAAGATTTTCAAAAGTTTGTATGTAAGCAATAATCGTAGGATATGATTAAGACTCTAATTTGTTGTTACTTGGTGATTGGATGGATCTCCCTTGGATAACTAGTGACAAAGAAAAGAGCCTATTTCAACTTTCTTGTAATTTTACAACTTATGAATAATTAGATCCTCCACCTTGACCTTAGGTTTTGTCCTTCCAATGCATACTGAGAGGCCTTTCATAACCTCCCCATTAATATTTGTGAATTCATTTGAGAAGAAAAACTTGTGGTTGAGGTGGAACCTTGTAGGAATGGGTTGGTGGAATTGATTGTTTCACCCTCGATCATTGATCTTCGAAATAGAATGGCCTCCTTATCCTTATCCATGGCCTCATAAATGTATTCCATCAAGATTTTGCTCCCCATCCACCAAGCACAAAACCCTCACCCAAGGCTCCAACATCCGCAAACAAATTAAATTTATAATTAAAATAAATATTTTAAAAAATTAAAATAAAAAATTCAATTTGAAAATCTAATTGAAGTTTGAAATTATCTTAAAGATCTTTATAGCTTTTTTTACAAAGACATCATCAAAATTGTCTTTACGACCTCTCCATTAGCCTTCTTTGAATACAATGAATCTTGCCATGCTTGACTCAAACATTTGCTTCAAAAGTGTCAACAAACTACAAATGCTTGTAACATGAGGAAGTTAGTTGAAGTCCTTGTCACCCCTTTTCACACTAGCTCTTTCAAGCTGTGAATCGAAGTGTAATTATAAATGTATTTTTGACACTCTTGACTTGTTCTGCAATTGATCTTACCCAATCAAATTTGCCTGTCATTGAAAAGAAGGTCAAGGCAATGGGCAACGCAAAGGGTCCAAAAGAGTGATGGATGACTCTCTTGAAGTAGTTTCTCTACCACTGCATATGCTTTTGTTTTATCAGTTACCACTTGTGTCACATATTCAAAGGTCATTTTTAACACAATCTCCTTTAGCATTAGAATCAATTTGTTTGTATTCTTTGCTTTATTAGAGTCATCTCACCATTCAAAGTCACTATAAAGTTGATGAGGATGTGGCTTCTTCTATCTGTGCACCCATTTGAATGTATGGTGTGTCTAAACTTGTGCTACTACCTTCTTTGTACTTTCAAATTTGATATTGCAGTTGTGACAACATTTTGGAGCAACTGCCTACTTAAGTTATGCGGAGAGGGCACTTTGTGTAAATTTTAGTGAACAGATTATATGCACAGAAATTTAATTCAAAATCAGACACAATAACACAGCAGATACCCTGGGAAAACCCTCCTCTTGAGGGAGAAAAACCCAGCAACAAAAGTTCTCTCTTATATAAAAATAATGGCAACAATTCTCTTTACAATGAGGCCAATCACAAGGCCAATATTCAGCACCTATACCAGATGCAATAACAGATGAAGATCTGCACTTCCTTGGACTGCTAAATCTGCCCTTAAGAAATTTGCAATTCTGCTCTTGAAGAAATTCGCACTTCTGCTCTTGAAGAAATTCGCACCTTAATGAGAGAATGAATAGAACTTGCTTGATGATAAAGAGATGAAGGTGACCTTGTATATATACAAGTGTGAGAGAGGTCGCACCTCTTCATATTACAAGGTTGGCCAGAATACAATAATATAATTACAAATAATAAATACAAGTCATAAGGAAGGTCGGCCCAAGAGAAATTATATTGTTGCCAAGAGAAGCGCATATTCTCATTAAATGATACATATAAATAAATAGCCGATAGGCTACATTTATTTATGTCTTCACTCGTGGCTGGAAGGACGAACCTGAAGCTGCAATATCATTAACACTTTGTACCTTTTCTTTGCAACTATCAACATCATGACTAAATACTCTCAGTATTGTCTTTTAGCTACATTGAAAGGAAGGGTGTTGTAGTACTTGAAATTAGCACAAGCCTTATCTTCTTCCACATGCATCTCCTTGTTTCATAGTGTACCTTGAAGCAAAGGTTGTGCTTTGAGTTGGTTTCAAGATACAAAGAAACTGACTATGCTTAGCTTGAGCTAGATGAGGTGGTTGTGTGTTAGAAATTAGGACTTGAGGATACTAATCATTATAATGTGCTCGTAGGACTTAATATAATGTGCTCTAATACCATGTTAGAAATTAGGATCTTAGGATACTAATTATTATAAAAATATATATAAAATAAATAAAATGAGAATCAAACAAGCATAGATTTTACACATTACACAAGATATACACGGGGAAAACCCTTTCAGATAAAAATCCCCATAAAACATCATTTTATTAAAACACTTACAAAATATAGTCTATTAAAAATAGATTGAACTTGGGGACACTTCACCATACTTCCACATGGCTAATAATACTTTCTATGCATAGTGATATAACTCACTATAAAAATCCAAATTTACCCTTCTTAATTGAGAGAGAACTTCCTTAAATATAAGAGAAAGGGTGGCAAAATACTTTAAGAGGTATTAGTCACACCTATTCAAAGCAACCATTCATAAATAATTAACAATCTAATATTTATTAGATTATTAATTATTAAATGGTATGTGCTTTATAACTTAAGGTTTTATAACCTTATATTAGAATAATATATAAATGTTAGAAGGGTATGACCCCTAATAACATTATGTTCTAACAATGTGCCATGAATGCATGGACTGTGTTTAGAGCCTACAATCTCTTTTATATTCACCTCAATTTCCGCAAGCAAGTTGGGATTAATTGTTGTGTTTGACTTGGTCTTGTTTAGTTTCTTTTGATTCAATAATGGAAGGGCTACTTGTATCTATCTTTGTGGCTCATTTGTGGCATTAGGATGATTTGATGTCATGGCTAGGAATTCGTACAAGATGTTACTTGAGGCAATTGATGCTTCCATGAACCTTCTTCCCATAGAAATTGCAAATAACACTCCCCAAGATGAGTCTAGGTGTACCGTGTTTCTAAGTGGTGTCCATGGTTTGACATCCACTTCCTGATGTTGATGCCATTGTATGCCAACCTAATATTTATAAAATTAGAAAAATAATTTTTAATGCAACATGTTTAAGTACAAAAGATGTATAGCATTAAAAAATGGTGTTTTGAATTCAAAACATGAATTAAATTAACAAGAAATGCATTTTGAATGTAATTGAATAACAATAGCATTAAATAATTTAAGCAAAATAATAAATTTGTTTACTCTAAATCCTAAACCCATATTCGGAAAAAAATCAGCATTTCATTCATAAACAATAGCTTCAATCCACATTAAAATTTATGCAAATTTTTCTTAATGCTTTCAAAACATGTTTAAAAACCTGATTCTAACATTTTGGAAAGAAATTACATTCATGTGATGCTTGGAAAAAAAGGAAAAAAAAAAAGAAAACAATTCTGATCTAAATTGCAAATATCATTTGTGTTGAGTCACAAGTTTGAGAGCCAATAGATTGTTTTCCTAAAACCTCCTGGGTTTTAAAAGTATGACTAGCATTGCTTTCTTAGTCTTAGTAGATGGTACCCGTGCAAAGTCTTTTCATTCATTCTGTATGGAAATGGATATGTTATCACTTATCTGATATAGATATGGTGAATTTCCAAAACCCTTTGATACAAATATAACTTGATTTGGAATTTATAAATGTACGTTAGAACATAATGTAATATATGTTATATGTTAAAAATAATAGAACATGTATACATATATATTGCAGCTTTTATGTTTTATGCTTTCTGGATTTGGAGAGAGAGAGAGTGCAAATTTTTTAATATTCCATTTTTGGGCCATTTTAAAATGTTTTTTTTATATCCTCAACTAGATATGTCAAGATGGTTTGGTATTATATCTGGATGTATTCGATATGGGCTTGTATTTGGATATGTATGGATACAATATTTGGGTCACATTGTATTTCTATTTGTATATGACATGTGTATACACGTATTTGGGCAGGTGGGGGAAAGTATACTTCCTTGTGTGATGAGTTGGATTTGTTGCAAAGGCAAATGCATAAATTTTTGAACCTTTGACATAGATGGATCCTTTAAATATGAGAATCATTTTATTTTTGGCAAGCATTATGTGTCTTGGGCCTAAACTAGCTCTCTATAATACAATGATCCTCTAAATAGAGAACGATAGAAGACCATTTTATACCCAACACAATTCAACAGTCACTCCACAAAGCAGTCTAGGGCTGTAGGAAAGTATTCTTTGTAACAAGGGATGTTGCTAGGTTGTAAGAAAGAGCTATGGAGATTAGAATGCCCTTAGTTGGTATGTAAGGGCTATAGGTAACATCAATGTAGAAGATACAAGTAAAGTCATGAGCAATACTATGCATATTTAACATATGAAGCACAAAACTTCCACTATATAAATGAAAGTAACAAAAGAAAGATTAGGGTTAGGGTACTTACCTTTGGTTAACTTGGTGATGAATTGATCTAAATTTAGGATCACAACACTTTGTGAGAGAGTTGTAGCTGAAGTCAAGATGGATAGAAGAAGAACTAAGTAGATCACAATTGGGCACTTTGAAGACTTAGTGAACTTCATCGACACGACTCCTATTCATGAAATATTCAAGTCCTTTATATTGACTTGTCTTCCTAGGTATAAGTTCCTCTTAACCTTAAATTCTCTTCTTCTTCAGGTAAATTTATTGGCATGAGCAAGACAACTAATGTGTTTTCTTGTCGTTGAGAAATGACAAAGGGGAAACCTATAAATACAGATTAGATAAAGTCAAATCTCAAACAATTGTGGTACAAAGCATCATCATCCAAGTTGATGACATTGACTACATGCAAGCTAAATAGAAAAGGAGGTTTAGAAGGAGAATTGGGTAGCCAAGAGGACATGTTTGTTGACATGAAGGATAGCTAATGATTCATCTTTCGCAAAGTACCAAAAGCTGTCCACTCCAATCCTGAAATATGTGTGAACATATGCTTAGGGAGATTGATGTGCCAACAAGTGTTGCATGAGGAAAGTTTCAGTAAAGCAGAACTAAGGTGTATACGCAATGTAGCCCCTCACTATATAAAACATTCATGCATCATTTAGAGATCACCTTGGGCATCAATTAATAGTGGAAAGTCAAATGGATTAAATTTGTGAAAAACATTTACTACAAACCAACTCATTACATAAGATGGCATTAAGTAATAGAAGTTCTCGAGTACACGGCTCATCACTCAACTCTCTAATATAAATTACATATTTAGTGTTTGATCTTTATGACAAATGGTCTTGATTTAACCCTTGTAATGTTTTAATCAATGACTGACATTTATTTAGGCATATCCACACTATTAGAGTAATGTAGTTTCTTTAATGGTCATCTTAGTCTTAGTTAGTTTAGTTTCTATCTTCGTTTTTTGTTAACGTTTGTTTCTTTTAGAAACGTCTTTGTAATCTATTTATTGAAGCTTTCGCTTTTTGTGTATATAAGATCGATTATTTGAACATGGTATCAGAGCTGGTCTGAGCTTGTCTCCCTCATGGGAGGGTCTGTTGAAGTAGGGTTTCAGCGCCATTTTTTTGAACAAGAATTTCGTGAGTTTTAGAAATCGCGTCTGTACAAGAATAAATCGCAATCTTTCTGTTTCTGGTGTGATTTTGGTTTTGCACGTCCTTCAAAACTGTGATTGAGGGCTCTTCTGTGAAATCCGCAAGCGTTTTCATCTACCAAAAACTGTCTTTTGTTTTCATGTGTTTTTCTGGACGCGATTTTCTACTAAAACCCACACGATCCCTCACAGTTTTTGCTCTCAATTTTTTGTCTATCTCTTGGCATGCGATTTTGGGCGTTTTTTCGTTTATCTCTTGGCATGCGATTCTGGGCGTTTTTTCGTCATTTGTTTGGTGCAATTTAACTCGCAACCTCTACATTGTTTTGGGCGTCTTACACCTACGTGACCTGTTAGAAGGCGTGTATTTTGCTATAACTGTCACGGGTTCTGTGTCTTCTTTTGTCCAGTTTGTGTCTCTGTTGGTGAGATTGTGATTTGTCACGATTCTTGTTTGATCAACTTTTGTGTTAGCATAGGATTTTTTTGAAGACGTTTTTCCTGTGTGAAGGTGTTTTAAGAAATTTTTCTGATCGAAAGTTTTTCTTTGTAGGCTACACTCGCAGAATTCTTCTGCAGCTAGGGTTTAAATCTCTCTGTGGCCAATCAAGGGTGTTTTTGTGTCATTTTCAATCTTGTGCATTGATGTTTTGTGGGTTTTTAATATTTTTTTGTCCCTTAAAAAAATTGTTTTGTGGGTTTTAATAATTTTTCTCCTTAAAAATCCTGATGGGTTTTATGATTTTTGTCCCTATAAAAAAACTATACTTGGGTTTTGGTTTTTTGATTTTTTGCCTGAAAAAATCATGGGAGGGTTTATAATTTTTTCCTAAAAAAAATTAAGGGTTTGCTCCTGTCAGGGTTTTGGTAGTTCGGGAGGGCTCTCTGGTTTCTAGAAAGGTTTTACTGTTTTTCCTTAAAAATGTTGTTATGTATGCTGATCCGTGTTTCAGATTTTGTGCCAGTTACTTGTTTGGTTTTTTCGATTTTATCCTAAAAAATGGTTTCTGGGCTTCTGTAATTCGTAGAATTGCATGGGATTCCTTTGAGGGTTTTTACCGTCTTTTTCTGAAAAAACGATGCTTTGTAAACTTCAGGTTCAGGGTTTTGCGATTTTTTCCTCAAAAATCAGGGTTTGTTGCAGTCTGTTTTGGTTGCACCTAGAGTTGCTATGGCGAACATCTGCACAACTGACTTCTTGCAGTTTGTTTTGGGGTGTCGTGCTCATTTGCAAAAGTTTGGAGGGTTTGCTGATTTTTCCTCAAAATTGTGGCAGCTGTTCTCGGTGTGTCTTTGGTTACATGGAGGAATAGTTTCATTACCCAACATTAGGTTGGATGTTTTGTGATTAGTTTTGGTCATTTCCAGAAGTACTACAGTTTCTGGGAGGGTTAGTGGCAAACTCATCTCAAGTGGCAAAATTAGTGGCATGCTCTTGTCTTTTGTTGCAAAAGCGTTTTGAGAAGAAGGGCGCAGCCTTCTCTGTTATTTCTCTAGGTATTTTGGACGATGACCATTAAGGGAGGGTATTAGAATAATGTAGTTTCTTTAATGGTCATCTTAGTCTTAGTTAGTTTAGTTTCTATCTTCATCTTCTGTTAATGTTTGTTTCTTTTAGAAACCTCTTTGTAATCTATTTATTGAAGCTTTCGCTTCTTGTGCATATAACATCAATTATTTGAACACACACAAATCATGCCTTGATTAAGGTTGACTATATATGTCTCCCACCTTCTTTCATTATCACCATTCGAGTGTTTGGTATGACATTTTATAATTCATGTTAATATATTCTTTTGTTTTTTTCTTGTGGCAATTAATTTGGTGTTTGATTGTTTGGAGGTGATTGCCTAATCCTATATGATAGCAGAGGAGGAGTGGAACCATCAATTATCATTCATCAGTTCTGAGGTTTTGGCCTCTTGAAATATCTTTCTATTAAAAAAATCCCCAATTTTAAATAATCACACATATCTCACAAACCATTGTAAAATCTTTTGTGATTTTCAACGAAGTTGGGGATTTGCATAAGGAAGCTATAATCCAAATTTTAAACCTTCGTGATATGTTTTGATGGATTAATTCTAGTATTAAGTTTCCATGAAATTGCTCCCTAGCCCCAATTTTCAGAAATTTTCTGGTTCTTTTACATTTTAAGAAAGCTTGTGAAATATCAAGTTAGGTCTCTTCTTTATAGTTTTAGATTTGAGGCCGATCACATTCTGAAATTGACTTGTCAAAGTTTGGTCAAAGGTGGAAACTAGTTAGATGTACATATTTTCCAAAAATGGCAGATTCTTGCTGGTGAATGTGTTGGAAATATTGTCATTGATGTCAAAGGAAGACTTCTGTGATGAAAAGTTCGTTGATTGAAGGCAAGGAATAATAAGAGTTTGATTTAATCTATTTATGGCCAACTTGTTAGATTTTAATGATCAGATTAAGTGCATAGAAATTAATTCAAAAATAATCACACAACACAACAGATACCCTGGGAAAACCCTCCTCCTGAGGGAGAAAAACCCAGCAACAATATATCACTTATATATTGAGTCTCAAAACAAAGTCTCCTTTACAATGAAGGCCAATAAGAGGGCCAAGAGATAACACCACAATCTAATGCAACTACAAAATTACAGTGATGCAATCTGCTAACAAAAGACTTAGCCTCCTACAGATCTCAATCTGCTCTTGAAACAATTCGCACTTGAATGAAGGATGGAAAATGAACTTGCTTGATGATGAATGGAACGAAATGAGCTTGTATATATACATGATGGTGGAGAGGTCGCACCTCTTCAAGTGCAAGGTCGGCCTTCATAAAATGTAATTACAAATAATATAAATCACTATCAAGAGAGGTCGGCCTCTATAGAAATTCGTGCCTCAATAAATATTAATTACAATAAATAATTATTAATTGCAACCATGAAGGTCGCACCATTTCAAGAGATCGGCCTCCATAGAAAGTCGTGTCTTCTTCAAAGGATGAACTCGCAATTCAAATAGATGTTAAGTCTATCATTTGAATTGCCTTCAAATGCGTGGATCTGAAGAAGCAGCCCAACGCTGCTAAGTAACATCAACACAACCTCCATCTACTTATGCGAGCACTAGATTTAAAAGGTAGAAATTAAAATAGAATATTAATTAAAGGGTCTGACCCCTTAAGGAAGTGTTATCTCCCATGGATGGCCGACCTCACATTAAATTAATATTTATCAAAGATGGCCGACCTACTTTGAAAGGCAAATTTAAATATTTAAAATAAATTTTATGTCAAATCTTGACCGACCTACTTTTAATAAAGTGCATGATTTGGATATAAATACAAGTTATTTTGGAGGTTAGAAAGCAAGTTCTTCAATGCAAAATCATTCCTTTTAAGAGCAGAAATTAGGAGGAGAAGAGCAGATTTAAGAAGAAAAGGAGCAGATTTATAGCAGACATTGTGCCTGATTTGGAGCAGACCTTTAAGGCAGATTTATAGCAGACGTTGTACCTGATTTGGAGCAGAATTTGGATCAGAAACTGCATTGCAGATCTTGAGCAGAGATAAGGTAGATTTGGAGTAGGGATATAAGGTGAACTTGAGCAGAGATATAAGGCAGATTTGGAGCAAAGATTAAGGCAGAATTGAAGCAGAAATAAATGAAGTTAACAACAGACTTATGGTAGATTTGTAAAGGGCAGTGCATGCAGATTTGAGGAAAAAAGTGTATGACAGTGATTGCATCATTCAAGAGCAGATTTGTGAGAGAAAGATTATGTATATTCAGATTTTGTGAAGATAATATGTTCATCATCTGTTGAAGGAGCAACATGCCGAAGGTTATATTTTGTAAGGTTGGTGCCTCCCAAAAGAAGCGATTGGTGCCTGATGTTGAGTTGGTGCTCAATTGTGGGGATTGGTGTCTCCAGTGGGTTGGTGCCTACAAATCATTAAAGAGGGGATTGGTGTCTCCTGTGGGTTGGTGCCTACAAATTTTGTAAGAAGATCTTATATAAGCAATATTTTTCCGTGGTTTTCTCCCGAAAGGGTTTCCATGTAAATTGTGCGTTATTCTTGTGTTGCATAATTGTTAGATCTTATGTGATTGCTATTGCTATGGCGGTTAAGTTTTGAAAAAGTAAAAGTCTGTCTTATATTGATTCCCCCTTCCCTCTTAGTATAATTGTGTGCTCATTAGAATGAGGATAACTTCCTCAAGTGGAAGAGAGGGATGAGGTTTCTTTTGATTTCTAGTAATGTTGGATATTGCATTGAAGAGACCTACCAAGAAACCAAGTGCTGAACACAAGGAGATTGCATGGGTTGTAATGTCCCCATTTTCAATATCCTCTTTTGGATTAATCTGGTTCTAACACACTTACTATTTTTAGTAAGTGCTATATTTAGTCATTGGTTCAGCATGCAAAGTAGTGTAGGGTTTCCTGTTTGGACAATGTGTGGAAGTTGTCTGATGCGCTTTAATGCCTTGTGCCAATGCTTTTTGTAGGGTTTTTCGATGTTTCAGGCATGGCTTACTATTTTTAGCAGGGGCCAATTCTAGCACTTCTGTTTATAGTAAGTTGAGTTGCATATCGGTTTCCACACCAGCTTGAGTTTTTAGAGTAATTGCTATTTTAGTGCTTACTAAAAATAGCAAGTCTATTTATGGAAAGCTGGTCCAGGTCAGGCTATTGTCAGTAGTGTCATTTCAGTTGGCGTTGGGTTTGCTAAGGTCAGATTATTTAAATATCTGTATTTCCTCTCCTGAAAATGATTTTAATAAAGTTATTTTATAACTTTATATTGAGGGTTAGAGGGGTCATAAAATTGTACCTTGGTGCCTAATGAGATAACTTAATGTTGTTTTAGAAGGTTGAATAAGGAAAAATCGTTTCCTTATGAGCAAACCCCTTGGCCTAGTTGCACAATGCTGTTTTAAAAGAGGGACCATGTATTTCAAGTGGATGCCTAGAAAATAGGTTTATTTATCATTTTTAAAGGCTAATGTTATGCCTCATAAGGTGGGATGCTTAGTTTGGGCTTGTTAGTGTTTTGTAGCGTCGGGAGGTATTTCCCTAAGAGAAATTAATCAAAGGCAAGTCGGCCTTTCTTTTTGTAAAACAAATATTATACTTTCTAGGTCGGCCCTAGAAGAGAGCTCGCCTAGCTTGCTATATAAAGGAGAAGGTGTCTCCACATTAAGCATCAGTTCATTCCATTCCAATTCGAATTTCTTCAGCAGCAGGTTCACTATCAAGAGCAGCAGATTTGCTTCAAGGAGAAGTGGTATTATTTTGTGTATTCAAGGAAATCGCACTGTCTTCAAGTGCAGATTCATTGTATGAGATTCGGCCTTGCTAGGGCCTGATTTTGAGTGCTATTTCTGCACTTATTTATTCTGATTTATAAGAGAATATTTTGCTGGGTTTTTCTCCCTCGAGTAGGAGGGTTTTCCTAGGGTAAATTCGGTGTTCATTGTTCTCTGTGTTGTATCTTTTGCTTATTTGCATTTCTGATCCTAAAATTAACATGGTATTAGAGCGGGTTTAGAAAAGATCTGATCAGATTTGGCTAAGTAGTATAAGACAACTTGTTATTTAACGCAGTCTCCCAAAGAAAAGAAGATGGTGCTGTATTCAAATCAATAAGGCAATCTTCTTTATCGGAACTTGCTGCTTGTGTATGGGAGTCGAATATCACCAAATAGGAGATGGGTCTTTGCCGGAGATATGTGCGAATAAATAATATTTGTTTCTGCCTGTAGAAAAAATATATATTGGAGATAAATTTATATTGAATCAACTGATTATATAGTGGAAGCTTTCAAGTTGTGAAGATCTATTTCAATCTTCATAAATCCACCTTATCTATCTTCTGCCATGCTCTCAGTGTAATGGCTGTATCGAAATCAAGATATGTATGGATGCTGGAGATAACACTTAGATCGTATATTTCATGCAACTGTGCTGCCTATCACTATCGTGGTCATTCAAATATTCATCGCTTTTTCTGGTGCGAATCATCATGTGGGACGCAAATGTTATTAACACCATCCCTTCCATTCTTTATTACATGAGCTGTATGGTGAAAATGCCATGTGACATAACTTGTATATGCATGCGGGTTGAATAATGAGCATGTGTGTGAGTTCTTTCGGGCCACAAAGATGATATTTATACATCTATCGTTTTTGAGGTTGAGCATATAGAAGTTGATGTTTTTGTGGGAGTCATATTATGGAGTCATGCTCATTTAGATACTCTTTCGCTATCACTCCTTAAGGGTGTCGGGCTCTGTGAAGGAGCCTTGCAAATATAGCTATAGACGAGATTCCTATTCTTCCAGGCGGCTGACTATGGATAACTGCAGATATTTCATCATCGGGTATTCATCATTTGGTATTTGGTAAAGAGCCCGATATCATTTGGTGGTCGATGGTTTATTCATATAGCCGTCTTTCACCTTGTCTCACCCAAAACATTACTGCTGCTGCTCACTTCAAAGTGCTCAGGACTGGTTTCAGGGTATTCAAAGACATATTAGGAATATGTCCTTCATTGTCACCTGTTGATTATCACTGCAAAAGGGGCCATCCATTGGCCATCAAGATGCGCCTTATATTTAATGAAACCAGGAGTTCTATCTTCCGTGCTAACTACACAACAGTTAAGGCAAAAGTCAAAAGATATAAAACAAGATATAAACAACAACGATGGATATTATAAAGAGCAACGAATTATATATTAAGTGCAGTGATTAGCAATTCCAAGAGCAGAAATTGAGTGAAGACGAAAGAAAGATATATTAGAATCAACAAAGATAAGTTCTATTATTCCTTTAATTGTTCTATCTAATGATATTTGCTATATGACTACATGCTTCATTTGTATCAAGGGTAGTTTGATTTTATAAACTATTATTAATCTCTTTAAAATGTAGGATGGATTGAGGAGCAAAAGGATGTTGGATTATTTGAAGATATATTGAAGACCTCATTATTTGAGGTGACGATTCTTGGAGATTAGTTAGTGAGGAGCAGGAGGCTCCAATGGATATAGATTCATCCCTCGATTACACTCCTGCCATTTAGAGGGAGTTAAATTCCAGGCACAAGTTGAGATCATGTCTAGGAAGAGGATTTAAGGTTCTAAGATCAGTCAATGGAGGGGAGTTCACTTCTAGAGGATTTTTGCAATCTCTGTATTGAGGCAGGGATCAAGAGGGAGTTCTATGTTCAGCAAAATGGAGCCCTATGTCTCGAGGAACTAGAGTGACTCATTGAGAAGAAGTGAAGGTGCCAGCTAAGTGGGTTGTAGTGTTGCAAGGCCAGGTGCTAAGTCCTTGGAAGACCTCTTTAGTTGCAGAGAACAAAATTGCACAAGGTAGTCAACCTTGTTTTGACATTGGTAGCACCGCAAACCTATTCAGAATAGGATGATCTAGGATGAGTTCGAGGAGGATAGTCTTGGACTCTCGCAAGTCAGTAGTGCCGAAGGTGTGCTTTGGAAACCGTTCCTCTAAGGCAAGCATTGCAGGCAATCTTGGACGAGGAGGTCAGGAGGTTGATGCGGGTACTTGGAGCTCCAGAGGGAGTTACAACATCATTAAGATTTGTTGTAGCGTATATTTCTCTGAGATGGAGAAATATGAGGTGAAAGCCCTTGTAGTGTATATTTCTTTGAGACGGAGAAATATGAGGTGAAAGCCCTTGTAGTGTATATTTCTTTGAGACGGGGAAATATGAGGTGAAAACCCTTGTAGTGTATATTTCTCTGAGACAGAGAAATATGAGGTGAAAGCCCTTGTAGTGTATATTTCTCTGAGACGGAGAAATATGAGGTGAAAGCCCTTGTAGTGTATATTTCTCTGAGATTGAGAAATATGAGGTGAAAGCCCTTGTAGTGTATATTTCTCTGAGACGGAGAAATATGAGGTGAAAGCCCTTGTAGTGTATATTTCTCTAAGACCGAGAAATATGAGGTGAAAGCCCTTGTACAAGATCACATCTCTGAGACTGAGCTGTGTTTTCCACAATTGGGTGTAGCCATTGTGGACATCATGTTGAGAGACTCCATGACGAGGATATTTGAGAATACCTCCCTAGCTAAGAGGAAGTGTTAGTGTTTTGTAGCGTTGGGAGGTATTTCCCTAAGAAAAATTAATCAAAGGCAAGTCGGCCTTTCCTTTTGTAAAACAAATATTATACTTTCTAGGTCGGCCCTAGAAGAGAGCTTGCCTAGCTTGCTATATAAAGGAGAAGGTGTCTCCACATTAAGCATCAATTCATTCCATTCCAATTCGAATTTCTTCAGCAACAAGTTCACTATCAAGAGCAGCAGATTTGCTTCAAGGAGAAGTGGTATTATTTTGTGTATTCAAGGAAATTGTCATGTCCCCGAGATTTTAGCACTAAGATAAAGCATCGGAATACAAATAAATAAATAAAATAAATAACCAAATATGTATTACAAATATAAATATAAATATTAGCAATTTCATAATTACCATTTTAACTATTATTATCATAATTATGACTATCATAAGTAGTAATATAATTATAATATAAAGAACATAAATAAAATAACAGTGAAATAAGAAATAGATAATATATTGATATATGTTGATGTTCATGTACAGCGTTGGTCTCTACTTCCAGCCAATCTCCTTGTCATATTGAATAAATTAGATAATAGCCTTTGACTATCTAATTTATATATTTATTGCGATTTAATCAAGAGGCACAAATTCTTAAGAAGATACAATTTAATTAAGGCCGACATCATTTGTTATGAAAGATTGCGATTTGTTTATTGAGGCCGACCCATCTCTAATCGGCGATTATATTGGAAAGTCGTCACATTTCATAAAGGCCGACTTTATACTTGAATGGATGCATCTATTGAAGTCTCCTCATTTGAATTGTATTTAAGGAAGGTGCCATTCGTTCATTCATTCATACAGTTCATTCGATATTCTTCATATCATTCTTAGTGCAAATTTCATACAAGGCAGATCGAGTTCAAGAGAAGTTCAATATTATTGTTGGCAGAGATTATCTTCATCAGATTGTCTTTTGTATTGCATCAGATTGAAGTGCATGTTATAAGCCTTCATATTGGCTTCTATTGTAAAGGAGACTCTATTATTGTTTCAATATATAAGAGATATATTGTTGCTGGGTTTTTCTCCCTCAAGAGGAGGGTTTTCCCAGGGTATCTGCTATGTTATTGTGTCTGATTTTGAATTAATTTTCTGTGCATTTAATCTGATCACTATAACAATATAAACATAAAATGAGCAATTGGAAAGGCATCATGTCATATCCCTCCCAAAATTGAATATAATTATTTTATTATTATTATCATTATACATATTAAGATACAAATAACTAGACAACAAAAAAATAATAAAATAATAATAATAATAACATAATAACCAAATGCATATAAGATATCCTTTGTAATATTATAATTACAATCATTGCTTTCGAATGGATACTATTCTAATCACAATCATATTATAAAAGAAGGTAATAATCAGCATAGTCTGAAATACTCTAAACCAGCGATGACAATAAGACAAACTTGAGATAAAATCAGCCAACGATCAACAAATAAAACACCACTAGTCAGTACCAAACGATGCATCATCACACCTTCCAAAAGCAGTGAACAGGAAGGGTCACGTCCAAGCAAAAAGGCATGAAGCTATCGGGTATTTTAGGAAGGACTTCTTCAGAACAAAAAGATCGTCATCGGGTGGAACAAAGGAGAATCTCTGCAATTCGAGGTGTATAGGAGGTTCTGCAGACCCAATCAGAAATAAAGATAATTATTTAGTGTTTTGAATGAATTGACTCAATAAAATGTTAAGGAGGTGAGTAACGATTTCAGTCAGTATTCTATAGATCAATTAATTATCAATTTATGGAATAATAGTTATGCTTATGAATATATTAGGAAGGTAGATAATAAGCAGTGCATTAAAACTTAAATAAGTAAGAGATTTCTGTTTATAGAATAAGTAATAATCAGTTAAAGGTAATTAAATAAGAAAGAAGGAATGCTTAACAATAATTTAACGATTTAATAATAGTTGGTAATTAGCACGCGCGCACACACACACACACACACACACACACACATATATATATTAATATGGTTGCTGTATATATATTGTAAACTCATATGTTGGATAAATAAATCGTTGCTGAATGCAATTTACATTTAATATATTTATTTAATCGATATGATCTATTGATGCCTCTTGGGATGAGGAGATAATACATATTTCTATAAATTCTCATAGCGTATTTATGGATCTGAGGGATGTGTGTGTGTGGACTGTAAAAAGGATTACAACAGCCTTCTAAGAAAGGAGACATATCAGGTTACTGGGAAAATGTCTTGAGAGAATCCAATATAGTGCGTTGATCAGAGCATAGCATCCTTGTCATAAGGATGCTTTGAGTAGTCGTCTGGCCCAAGTATGATGATTATTTGTATATACATAGATATAGGGAATCAGAGATATATGTCCGAGCAAACAAGAAGAAAGATAGAAACACATAGACTCAAAAATGTATCTATAGTGCTCATGCGAATCTATAGATCTGTCACTCATCAGGTATGAGTTCCATCATAATAAGAATTAAGAGAATAACAGGTAGAAAGATTTCATTCAATTTAAATGTAGTTGATACTTATAAATGTACTTTAATATATTATGATTTGTGAGAATATTGAATTATCTTCTGAGGGATGGATATATTGAGAAATAAATTGACATGCTAATGTTCGATAGAGAGAAGGAGACTCGTAGTGAGTACACTCACAGGGAACACGCCTTAGAGCGACAATCGAAGGTAAGTATCATCAGCCGTCTGAATAACATTAAAGGTTATGTATTCTGGAAATTTGAATTGCTACATACAGTGAAGGATTTACGGTATGATGACTAACCTAAATCTTATTAGATTAAATACCAGTTGGATTCATAAATATTTCATTCTGTGATGATTTGTGAATACAAATTAATATATCTAATGATGAATGAATTCGTAGAGTGATTTAACAATATTGATTGATGTATATGTCCATATAATGAACTTCATATATATAGCATAAGTGATTGACAAACACCCTGAATAGATATAAAGGGATATTATTTACAAGAGTCCAATAATGATGCTTGCAACAATTATTGTATATCATAAGCTATTATGACTTTTACTTTGAGAATAGACTTCGGGCCAAAATTCCCTTTCATTAGTACTCAATAAGGATAGGGAGTTTGTGGAGGGAAAGGCTGGTAAATTGGTCCGTTGATGGATGGTCCCAAGACAGGTAGGAAACCTTGAGGGAGTCCAATTAGAGACTGTGATCGCACTCTTGGCACAGTAAATCTACCATCCAAAGAGGTTAGGAAAGAGGAAACAAGGTGAAGATCTATTTCAAAAAAGAGTAATAAGTCATATCAGATTATGTTATTTATGCACTAGTTGATAATAATGCATTTCATTTGTCTTATTCTTGAAATGTGCAATCTGAAATGATCTAATTTAATCGTGAACAAGGAATTTGTGTGTGCAAGACCTAAAGGCAAGTTTCATTGTTTGGTAAATTCAAAATTCTTGCTCCTAACTTGTGCATTTTTTTTTTGTCTCTAAAAATGGGACATTACAAAAATCGCACTATCTTCAAGTGCAAATTCATTGTATGAGATTCTGTTAATTTTATGATCATCTTATTAAAGCAGAAATTAATTTTAAATCAGACACCATAACACAGCATATACCCTGGGAAAACCCTCCACTTGAGGGAGAAAAACCCAGCAACAAAACATCTCTCTTATCTATATAAACAAAGGCAACAAATCTCTTTACAATGAGGCCACACTTCAAGGCCTATATTTTGCACCAACTCAAGATGCAATTACAAACACTAATCTGCACTTCCTTGATCTTCAAATCTGCCCTGAAGAATTCGCACTTGTATGAAGGAAAGACTCAAACTTGCTTGATAATCAAATGGAGTGAATGACCTTCTATATATACATATTGATAGAGAGGTCGCACCTCTTCAAGAGCTAAGTCGGCCACCAAGAGAAAATATAATTACAAATAATAAATGCTAATTACAAGGAAGGTCGGCCCAAATTGAAATTACATTGTTGCCATGTGAAGCGCCCCTTCAAATTAATTATCACAAATAAATGAATAGCCGATAGGCTATATGAATTTATGTCTTCACTCGTGGCTAGAAGAATGAGCCCGAAGCTGCCATAACATCAACATATTCAGCTTTGCTAGGGCCTGATTTTCAGTGCTATTTCTGCACTTATTTATTCTGATTTATAAGAGAATATTTTGCTGGGTTTTTCTCCCTCGAGTAGAAGGGTTTTCCCAAGGTAAATTCGGTGTTCATTGTTCTCTGTGTTGTATCTTTTGCTTATTTGCATTTCTGATCCTAAAATTAACAGGGCTTAATGTCAATTGTAAATTAAAAATCAAAAGTGGAATTTTGGAGGCAAAAAGTTGGATGCCCCTCTTGGGGTAATTTCATGTCATTTCATAAAGTGAAATAAGAGGGAAATATATTCAAACTCAAATGCAAGTTGCCCTAATCCTTCCCTCACTTTATAAATCTGAGTTTTGACTCTCATTTGGTCATGTTGAGAATGGATGCGTAAGGAGATGTTGCTGGAATTACTCCAGAAGTCTGCAATCAGATGTTCAGGATGAAAACCCTTGGCATTAAGGAGCTAGTTTCGGTAGTGCAAGACCTACCCTAGCTGGTTGAGGTGTGGTTCTACTTAGGGATCACTTCAGAGGGATCACTTCAGAGCTTCATTGTTGCAGTTTCAGTCAAGAAAATATGAAGATATTTGAGTACTTTTGATGGGGGATAGTTGGGTATTGGATTGTGGTAGCGTAGTTTCATTTTGGTGTGGATTTTCAGAGTGTTTTGAGGTGTTTTCAGAGATTTCTGGGCATTTTGGTAACTAGGTCTGAACTTGGTTTCCTGGTCATAACTCCGTTTTGGCTTTGATAGAACGTTCTGGGTATTGGCTCAAAGGAAGCTCCTCTTTTGGGTGCCCTTGATAATGTATTTACATGAATTTAATGGTGGAAAACTGAATTTTTAGAGCAGATCGCCCTATCCAGGAGGCCGCCTAGTATGAGAAGCATTTCCAGATTTCTGGTCTGTTGTAATAAGGTCTGCTAAACTGATTGTTTGGGTAAGATTGAGTGGGTATGGGCACTGAGTTTGCAAGGGCTTGATGGTCTACCTCTTTGGGAAAGAACATTGCATGTTGGAGACTTCATATTGCTGTTGTATGCTCATATTTCCAGGTCTGATTTGTTATTTCTGAGTTTGAAATTTTATTGTAAAGGACTGAAAATTTCTGTTATATGTTCAGAGCATTAAAATCTGAAAGTCATCATTATTAGCTTATTCTTTCATGTTATATTTCTATACTTTATGTCATGAACATATCATGTATGGCAAACCAATGAACGACTTTTGAAATATTCAAACAAACATCATCAAACAAACCCATTCAGTATAACAGTGAAAGCAATCAGCATATCAGTGATATCAAATTGAAAGAAATCAGCGGTCTTACATTACATGGGCCTACATTTCCATGAACATGAGTTCAGATATAGAATATGTGGCAGAAGAGTATATGTCCAAAGTGAGAGATTTGTGGGTCAAATTGGAAGAGCTGTATGAAAGATTTAAGCTGAAAAGATTGGAGGTTTTGCAAAGAGTTGAATTTGATGACATTGTAGGATTTTGGATTTGTGAGTGGACTCTTCCACTGGGTACCTCACCTGCAATCTGCAATCTGCAATCAAGGCAGCAAATGGATTAGAGACTCTGGAGAAGAAGGTTGTTGAGACCATCCTTAAAATTTGTGTTATATCCACAGGCATTTGCTGTCCAACTTGTGAACCAGTTTGAAGCTTGGGTCCTTGAAGAGCTTCCAATCCTAAGGAGATTTCAAGAGCTACTTCAAGATGAGTTTGATAGAGGCATTGCCATAGTTGGTCAAAGCAAGGTTCACATCTCCAAGGAAGAATGCAAGTCTTAAGGAAAGTATAAAAATAAAGGCTAGAAAGAAGCACCTAAATATTGGCTGAAGTGTGGCTATTGCAGAAAGCTAAGCATATGAAAGACTCGTGCTTCAAGAAGTTGACAGACTTGGGAGTAGAATTAGAGGTCCTTAATGTGGAAAAGGAGAATCTTAAAGTGCTGGGGAGCTTGTTCACCTAGACTTGACTAGGAAAAGGTACATGCTCGTTTTGATAAGAATTCTCCACATTTTTGGTATGTAGATTTAGGTGCTTCTCACCATGTCCATGGAGAAGGGGTCATTTTGTGACTACGAGAGTGGAATGAATGGCAATGTGTCCATTCAAGCAACAAATGATGAGGATCTTTATGTTCTAGGAGCCCTTGCCATCTCCAAAGTTGGGTACTTGGTTGCCCTATCATTAAAACCCATCCTTAACATCCCTTCCCATCTTGTGAAAAATCATAAACAATTGTTGCTCATAGGAATGAAAAAATTGAAGAAGCATTAGAAGTTGTAATAGGCACTTGGGTACAATTTCCTTATAAAGAAACAATTATAAATGCAATTAGTATGCAAACAAGTTTTCACTATGTTAGAATATAATGCTTACTTTTGTAATAAGGTCACCGTAGTGACTTAAATGGTTTGTTAGTATTGCTATTTTTAGCATTTAGAATCTAGGACAAGTGTCACATTTATATTTGTTGCTTACATCTCCCAAACTCTATAAGGAGATGAACCTCTTCGTAATTGTCACTCTAATATCTAATAGAATAATATTGTGTTCGAATTTTTGTAGTTGGTATTAGAGTGGGGGTTTTATCCAAGGCACATCACATGAAGAAAATTGTGGGTTGTGCTACGTCTAGTCATCACTATTCTTGCATATAGAAATTTGTAGGGGTTGTGGAAAGAGAAAGCAGCAAGGTCATGTTATCTGAATTTTACAAGTTGTGACCTCTACTAGTCACCTAAAGTCACGAAAATTGGAAAGAGAATACACTAGTTTGTGGGTTTTTCACAATTGGCATAAAAGATACCAGTTGTGGCCAAATGAATGGAGGAATCACAAAGTCTTTTTTTCATGAAGTTGCCAATCGCCACAAGAAGTTTGAAGGTCATTGTTTTTAATAATATTCACATGTAGACAAAGACCTCACATTGGCAAATCAGAAACAAAAAATCACAAAGGCCATGGGTGTCACAAGGGCATGTGGGAGTCATAGGTTGCATCAAGGAAGAGATGTGTTCATAGAAGGATTGCAGATTTGCGGGGAGTTTGTAACATGAAGAGCAGAAGAAAAAGTAGAAAATATTGTCAAAAATTGCACTTAAAAATTTTAAGGCTCATATTTGGCAACAAAAATAATGAAAACTGAAGGGTGTGATGAACCTTTGCATTGATTTGTGAAAATTGCTTGTCATAGAATTGTTGCAGCTAGGGCATAGGAAATAACATAAATTTGGGGGCTTTTATATAGTTTAGAAGGAAGAATGATCCCCAGATAGAGTATTTGAAGCATTGAAGTTGATGGGAGCAATAAAGAGAACAAGGAGTTTTCTTCAGATTGTCATGTTGAATGAGGAATGCTTCTTGGAGAAATATGTCATTTCAAATGCCAAATCCTCTAGTTTGCTGAATGTGTATATAGAGGAAAATGATGCTAGGTTTGCTAATAGACATGATCATTTGATTAGCATAGCAGAAAATGATTCAGAGTCCATATGTTCGTTTTGAGAGTATTTTTTGTGTACCAAGTTTTGGGCATCAAAGAGTGCTCAAGGGAAAGCTCAAAGGAAAACCAAATGAATCTAGTATAACCGCTGTTGAAGATCCTCCAAATGTTGGTGGTGGTGAAAAATTTATTGATGATAGGAATCAGGGATCTAGTGTATATAAAACTCAGCATGGATAGTTGCCTAGATAGTTTGGGAGTTTGTAGATCTTGGGAATTATACCCTTACGAAGGTTAAGAAACAACTTGATGGAGCACCGTGGATGTAGTACAAAATGGATTGTTGTCCAATATTTCAAGAGATTTGTGATTTGTGATTTGTGATTTTGGGGAGGTGATAGTCTAGGAGCTAAGGAATTCTGCTCAGGAGCTACACCTTTTCACAAGGGTTATGAGGCAGCTTGATGGAGTTCTACTTGGTCCAAGAACTATTCTTAAAGAAAATTATCTGAAGAATATATGGTTATGAGTTTTTTTAGTTTTTTGTCATTGTGTTTTGTTTTTAGTATAGTAAGCCTTAAGAGGGGGTGTTAGAACATAAGGCTTACCTTTGTAATAAATTCACTGCAGTGACTTAAATGGTTTGTTATTATTGCTACTTTTAGCATTTAGAATCTCAAGTGTCATGTTTATGTTTGTCAATTAAATCTCCTAAACTCTATATAAGGAGATGAACCTCTTTGCAATTGTCACTCCAATATCTAATAGAATAATATTATTTTTTATTTTTTACAATACTTTTAAAACAATTGTTTAATGGAATCATCATCCTAATTATAGTTTGAGGACTCTCCGAGTACTCAACAAAACTCTCCAAACTCCCGAGTCTTTGAGCTGGCCGAGCCAAGTCTTGGAGAGTACTCAGCTGAGTCTTGCTCCAAGACTCCTGAGTCTTAGGCTCAAACTCCCGAGTCCTAAACTCAGACTCTTCTGGCACTTGAACATAACAGACATAGTGGCTGAAATTTCAAATTTTGAGAGTTTGAGGATCATATGATGTGTAGTGTTTGAATTATGACAAATTGATAGTCAAATTAGACTTTTATGTTCTTTAAATGCATTTATTTCTTCTTTTTGTGTAATTATGAGGTTTTTTTTGGCCAAGTCCATGCCGAATTTTTTGCCGAGTCCATGCTGAGTCCCGGGTCTGAGTCAAAATTTTGGGCTGCCAAGTTGAGTCTGAGTCTGAGTCCTAAAACTGTGATCCTAATTATGAAAGTTGGTGAAAATTTGTTTCTTAATGCCAACATCATCCTGAAAAATAAGGAGAAAAATGATTCTATCAGTTGACAAACTTATAATTGAAATTATCACAAACATACTTGGATTCTAGTTTGAAGTATTTTCTCTCAAAATTTGTATTCAAATAAGATGTTTACCAAGATCATAGTGTTGGGACTCAGACTTGGTGAGTACTCACTTGGTAAGCTGATTTTTGATTTGGGCTTAAACTTGCAAAAATTCTCAGTTAAGTCTTGGATTAATTATATATATATATATATTTGTTTGTAATCATTTTTCTTAGTTTCTGTTTATATGTTTTTTTTGTGATTTTTTCAACATACTTGGCCAAATTCAGCAAGTATTTGTCAAGACAGCTTCAACTTGTGACTGGGTGAGTACTCACTGAGTCTTAACATATGATTAAGATTGATCAATCCAGATTTCATGCATTATTATTTTTGAAAACCTATCAAGATCTTACTGTTTCTCTTCTTTATGTGCTTCGAGACATCAACAATTTGAATTTTTAGTGATGCTTCCTGGTCAAAGCTTTTTGAGAAAGGGTGGCAATATATGAACCTAGTTCCCACCTTATATTTAAACACAGATTGGACAAGTCGCATCTCTTCAGATTATATGATTTACTATAAATATCCATCTGTTATTTGTGTAGATGGCATCCTTCTATCTTTAATATAAGATATTTAATTTATTCTAAGGGTGAATTCTAGATAAGGGGTATGAAATGAGTTCCAATTAAATGAATTTCAGGGACCCTTGAGGCTTCTCATGGATCTCAACTTGATGATTGAATAGATTCTGATGGGGACTTAAGATCACCAACCATGGGGACTTAAGATCACCAACCTTTAAATTGTGTGATTCACTATTTTCCATGAGACATCAGTGCAAATAATAGAAATATTTGAATTTTCTTTTGTTAGCATCTATGACAACCTTGGAATCAAATTTGACCAAGGGTTAGGGATAGCTTTTTTCAAGTGCTGACAATAAAGTGATTAATATTATCCTTAACAATCTTATTTACATTATTTATATTTCTGTTAAAGAAATCCGTGTAACAACAGAGCATCCAACCATTTGAGTGATTAGGAATTCCACCACAGCTAACTAGGTTGGAGTTTTCTTTGGCCATATCACTAAGATTTATTTAACACAACCCTCTTTGGGAGGTATCTGATGTGCTAGGGCTTTTCTTTTATGAAACATCCTTTTAGCAGGAAATAATAATAATGCTAATATTATTTCTTAATAATAGCAATACTAATTGTAATGATAACGTCCACTGTGAGAATGAAAATAAGGATAATAATAACAGCTAAACATTGATGAGCACATGGTTATACTGAAGAGGGGAGTGGTGGGGGAGAAGTGGGGAGGGCAAAAGGGTGAATCAGTATAACAACAATCTTTACTTTTTCAAACTTAATACCATATTTAAAACTTGATCGATAACAATAACATCATTTACTCAATATCAATAATTATGCACATGAGAAGAACACAATAACACAATATTTATGTGGAACCCTTACAGGAGAAAACCATGGAAAATTAATACTTTTATATAAATTCTTCTTTTTACAAATTTTGTAGGCACCAACCTACTAGATGCACCAACCCCTCATTCAATTTGTGAGCACCAACTCACTGGAGGCACCAACTCCCACAACTGAATACGTAGGCACCGATATCTCCTTTAGGAAGCACCAACTTCCACAACAAAACAAGATTCCACCCTTAATATATTGCTTCTTCAACAGTTGATGGACATTATGATGAAATAATTTATCTCCTTCACCAAATCTGCATTCTATTTTTCTTCTCAAAACTTCATATATTCTTATTCACCAATCTGCTCTTAATCTTTTTATAAATCTGCTAAAATCTCTTTACAATATCTTTATAAATGTACTCATTAAGCTGCTCATGTGTTCGCTCAAATATGCTATGTAAGTTTGGTCAAATGTGCCATGTAAATCTGCTTAAAGCCACTGTATAAGTCTGCTCAAAAACTATTGATAAATCTGCTCATAGATCTCGTTTAAGTCTGCTCATACATCTCTTTTAAATCTGCAATTAATCTTCACAACTTGCTCTTTATAAGTCAGCAAGTAATCTTGTTCATGAACCTGGTGTATATGATGCATTTGACTTTCTTTTTCTCTACACACACTCCTTCATATTTTCATTTTATCACATGTTCTACTTATATATCTTATTGCCGAAGGAGTCATACCTCTTCATGTAGTTGCTGCCTTTCAATAATAATGATTGTTGCATAATTAGTGTCATAAATAATCATTACATTTTAAAGGTAATCGCTCCTTAAATAGATGATAATCACAGTTTTAAATGGATTGCTGCCTTTATAAAGTAATTGCTGCCCATAATATAGTAATCGCTGTCTTATATGAAATACAATAGCTGCTAAACTTTTTCCTTAATTGCTCCTTTATTAATTACATAGTTGCCGCTTTGTAAATAAGAATTATTTCCATCATTTTTTTTACTTACTAATCGCATTTTTTATTATTATCTATATAAGACAAAAAATTGTCTTTATGTGGGACCTTTTTGTCCTCATGTGGGGAGCGCTCTTCCTCTAGATAGTCGGCCACTTCTAGATATTCTCTGCCTTTGTTCTTTTAAACTTAAACATGAGATGAGTCAGAATTATATTGATTGCTGCTATCTTTATTCTCCTTCATCGTTGTTCTAATTAAATAGTCTTTTTTGTTGCTGCTTTCTTTATAATCGCTGCTATTTAGACATATTTATTACTGCTCTTTAATCTTATTTATCACTGCCTTTGACATATGCCTTGGCCATTATTTTTTTTTTGGTAAGTTCTACCAAATTAATGGGGTAGATCCCATAGTTTTCTTTTGTTTAACATGCATATTGGAGTATTTTTCAATTGCCCTTGGATTAACTGCTCTGCTGTCCTTGAGATAGTGCTTGCTACTTGACCATGGAACCAACACTTGACTAGAATGTGTTGTTATCATTCTAGTGTAACTGAACTAATTTAAAATCATAAGCTTAATTAATAGTCATGATTTAAAAGAGAGATTAGAGATCTCATACAAGAGGAGAGGATGAACTCTCTTTATCATTGGTGAACGAACTACGAAGTTTCTGATTCTTAAAAGGGATACTGAAATATCCCAACCAAGATATATGCAAATTTTCTGATTTTTTACAATACAGAATTGTGCCCTAATTTTCTGATTTCAATTTTCTACTCAAAACCCTAACATGCTGATGTAAATTTTTGATTCTAAACATGAATTAGAAGCAACATATAATCTTCCCAATGACATCAAATAATATAGCAGATTTGTTTAACCATAAACAAGAATGTAATCAGCACCATGAATCACCAAAATATCCATCCGAAACATGCCAAATTCTGATTATCCAAATGTTCAGTTTGCTGCTACACATTCAGACCACAAGGGTGCGCTGGCCTGCTGGTCTGAATGTAGGGTTTGCAACCCGTGAAATCTTGCCAAAACCTTTGAAACTTGCCAATTTCGCCCCTCCAAAGCAAGGCGCTCCTCTTGCAACTTGGGCATTCCACCCTAGGATGAAAGCCTAGGTCAAAACAACAACAAAATTGCTTTCCTCAAGTCACTTCAGCTGATACAAAAATCTGAGCATGAAGATCTAACAAAAAACTCCATTGAAGTGCAAGTGAAGCTCTGTCATGAAGTCCTCCATTGGAGAGCTAGGTTTTCGTCCAACTCTATTATTCTCAAGGGTTTTCGTCTTTGGAATAGTTGCAAAATTGCAGATCAGAAAAGCAGAAATATCACCATCATATCTTCAAACCTCCAAATGATGTTGTTTATATACCAATCACTCCTTGTTTCCCCAATTAGGTTGGCTCAATTTGGGCGCCACTCTTTACCATTTAAATTTTTTGCTTTCTTTTATTTTCACCCCTCAACTTGGGCGCCAAACTTCTCTTTTGAATTTCGCTTTTTATTTTATTTTTTTATTTCTCCTTCTGGGCACCAACTTTATTATTATTATTTATTTATTTATTTGATTATTTTTTCCCTTATACCTCCCAAAAGGGGCGCCCAAGCCCAAATAAATCATAAAAAATATTTTAGGCGTCAAAATTCAAAATTAAATATTATTTTCTTCCTCCCCTTGGGTACCAAAATTCAAAATAATAAAATACTATTTTCACTTAATTTTCCCTTGTTTGTTTTCAAAAGGGACATTACAATCCTCTCTTCTTGAAATTGCTTGTCCTCAAGCAATGACAAGCATACCACCACTTCGATCCCATATCGTCACACTACCACATGCATCAAAATTGAAGAGATAGATGTACCTCAAGGAATGATCAACATCAACCAACTCTCCAACTTTGAAGGATTCCCCATGAATGTGCAAGATGCCCCTTGAAGGTGAATAGAAGAACATAGCAACCCAACCTATGTTGCTGATATGAATCAGAACAACAACCTTCCAACTGAAAATCAAACCCAAGTGAGTGCCAATATCATCGCCACTGTCATATGATGGTAGAGTATCACCAATACGCCGTTCCCCAATGATGAAGAGATGATCCAAACCTCTCCAAAACACCCACACAACTGCTGTCCTCCAAGTAGCCTGCAGGATTTCAATGTGCAATAGGGCAGAATAGTCATCCCTTAGTAGAGAATGGAGTGGATCCTCATGAACTAGGGTAGGAAGGCCAAGATCTTCATTCTTTCTCCCAATCCCTATGACATAGTCCATTTTGAACACAAGCATTAGTAACTCAAAACCAAACATTATAGCAATACCTCCATACCTTCTGTCAAAGTGCAACTTCATCTCCTGAGTATGCCCAAATAAAGCAAGTGTCCCCATGGCATGCATCACAAATCTCTGAAATGGAGTAGCTACATACTCTACCAAAAAGTCATCAACATGATGAGACCCATCACAGGCAAACTCTTCAAGTGCTCCATGAATGATCATAGACTGAACCAAATTTGCATGACCCATATCTCCATCTATATATGAAGGCATGATACTAGTGGTTGATCCACTGAGTGTGTGCTCCATCATGCCCTCTAGGTGTATGATGTGAGCCTTCAAATGACTCTTCAAAAGAGATGACACCAAATCCTCATAAAGCAAGCTATGTGAACAAACAAAGAATTTCGAATCATACCTCAAACTTGATTTCTCTACTTGCTTTGCCACCATACAAGGCTCATTCCTCATATGCCACATACTTTGAATTTTCTTTACCTTTCTCATGACATGCTGTACTAACTTGGTCCTCTTGTGTCTTGGACACACAAATATGACCTCATGTTTGTCTCCCAAATGAGTGCCAACAATAGAAGAAGACTTCTTACCATTATCCTCATGAGTAAGAGCAGCCAACTCAAGATTATGCAAAACCCAAAGACTGCTGTTCCAAATCAGAAAATCAAAACAGTTATCATACATTTCCATAGTGTATTCATTCGAATTTGCATCCATGATGTGTGCCATAAGTCTTGAAAGTAGGGCAGCCTCATGCTTCACAAAAGAGTCATCCATATGTTGGGATTGTATCTCATCAAGTAAACTCCTCAAGTTCTCCATGAATGGCCAAAGGCTCAACCAAATCTGAACCACCAATGTCTCCACCTATACATATATACATCACATCGTTGGCTGGCCCAAAAGGTGTATGCTTAGCTATCCCATCCACATCTATGGTTTGAGCCTTCAATGGCTTCTCTAGAAGAGGTAACTCACGATCCTCATGATGTAAACTATGCGTACAAACAAAATTTTCTTAATCATACCTCTTTTCATATTCATCCAAATATGAATGTTCTTCTTCCTTGTTGACCTCAAGAGACTCATCCCCTGCATGCTCAACCCTTATGCATTCCTCCTTTGGAAGAAATAGTGATCTAAGATATGATTCCCTTTGTTGCCTTGCATGATTTAGATGATTGCAACGTTCTTTGACCTCCTGTAGGTGATGTCTTGTTTGGGCAGCCAACATTTTCGCTCTCCTAGCTCTTTGCAACCACCCTTCACACATATTTTGTGTCTTCTTCACATTTCCATAGTATGGTATACAAAATCAGAACCTTTATGGCTTGAATCCACAATACATTCCTTACATTTGACACTCACATCTTGAGTGCCAACATTGAGAGATCCCCCAACATTGAGAGATCCCTCAACACCATTCCCCTCATGTGACATGGTTGCTATCTCATGGTTATGCAGAGAAATATGACTGCTGTCATAAAACAGAAAATTAGAACTTACATTATACCTCTTTGTAGTGCCTTCAAGGGACTCAAACAAGTCTTCATCCTTTGCTAATTGCCCATCATCAAGTGCTGGTCCAAGAAATGTATCTAGCTGAAAAACAAGTGCGCCACTTGTCATGTGGCTGCACGTTATATCTTCATGTCCACTCTTCACAATCTTCACATTGAATTGTTGTTCTTTGGATGTGGCTGCCATGGAAGATTGAATTTCTACTGTAGATGATGAAGAATGTGCCAAGCTCAACTCCAAACAAAGCCCATCAACTTAATTCTCTGATTCTTGAAGGGCCTTTTGAGTGTTATTCCAAGAGTCCATAGTGTCCTTAAGCTCAAAGGTAGCTTATCCACTTCATCAACATAAATCCTATCCAAAGTGAGGAGATGATCTCTATTTGCAAGTAGGTGTAGGTAGTTTGACTTTACTACCACCAAAGCCTCCTTGAGTTTGTGCAAGTCATCAAGAGATAGACCACCTTCAAACCCTTCATGCTTCCCTAGAGCCTTCTAACAAAACCCACCATCATTTTATGAACATGATCAAAATGAGTTAGGGCTGCCACAATCTTACCTTCGTTTACCTTCAATTGTCCTCCCAAGTGATGTGACTTATGAGACCCAACACCTCTATGCTCATGCTCCTTCAAATCGGCTTCCCTCACGGCCTCTTATTCAATAGATCCATGTGTAAAAACTAGGTTATCATCATGCTCAACCAAAGGGTCACCATCAAAGTAGTGAGTAGAATCTTCTACATCATGCTTTTCCTCAAGGGCTGACCTCCTTAACCTCCAAGTGATCCTCCGTATCTTGCAATGTTAAATCAATCTTATCCAATTCACTTTGTTTACTAATACTGAAATTTCTGAATTTCCATCATATGTATGAACAACTCTCTCAATGACACCCAAACCACAGTTTGATTCCTTGGCAAAATGATGTAAAGGTGATAAAGCAAGGCTAGACTCAATTAATGAAATCTCACAAGAACCCATACCTTTTGTTAAGTTTAGTGATCAAATTTAATGCACAAAATTTAATTCAAAATCAGACACAATAACACAGCAAATACCCTGGGAAAGCCCTCCTCTTGAGGGAGAAAAACCCAGCAACAATATATCACTTATATATTATTCAAGAAACAACACTGTCTTGTATAATAAGGCCAAACTCAAGGCCAAGTAAGTGCACCAACTCTAGATGCAAGGTACAGATTACAATCTGCTCTTTATGTATATCAAAACTGCTCTTAAAGAACTTCGACCTGCTCTTGAAAGAAATTGTACTTGGAGAAATTCACAATCTGCTCTTAAGATATAATTCGCACTTGAGTATATGAATGAATCGAACTTGCTTGATGTTTCAATGAGAAGAATTGATCTTGCATTTATACATTGCTATGTGAGAGGTCGCACCTCTTCAAGGACAAAGTCGGCCTCAAGAATAAATTACAAATTGAATAAATCAATTAACAAGTTGGCCAAGATAAATATAATATTCACTAATTTAGGAGTCGGCCATCAATGAAGCTCTTCATAGATAATCGCGCCAAGATATAAAAGATTGGCCACTTCACAAAATCGTGTATAATAATTAAATAGACAATGTCTACCATTTAATTATTATCTCCATGTAATCTGGCTGGAAGGATTCGCCTGAAGCTGCAATTATCATCAACACTCCCTCTCAGCTAGGGAGAGAACTTCTAGCTACACAAGACATAACACCTCAACGTGATGTCTACCACATTAGCTACATCCAAATGTGAAAAGAAGAATATCACCTCATCGTGATATTAGATATCACCTCAACATGATATCAACCATAATGGATACAACCATACTATGGTGTGTACAAGTGTTCATCACTTGCGTGATGTCACCTCAACATGACTTTCACCATGGCTCTCCTAGAGGGTGAAACACAAGTACAAAATATGTCATGGAGTCACACACATGACATCCACCATGACTCAGCTCAGAGGGTGGAAGCAAGGGCCTTCACCTCAAATCTCAAAGAGAAATGCATTGAACAAGGGCTTGCACCTCAAATTCCTTCGTCTCAAAGGAAAATGCATTAACAAGGGATTTCACCTCGAACTTCTCTCACAGAGAATAACTCATTAAACAAGGCTCACTGATACTGAGACTCTTTCTCAGTCAAGACTGGATTCTCCACCATACCAAACTTATCTCGAAAGTACACAAACTTTATCTTGGAGAGAGGCTTGGTGAGAATGTCTGCCATCTGCTCATCAGTGCTGATATACCTCAACTGTATAGCCTTCCGTAGTACCATATCTCTAATATAGTGGTACTTGATCTCAACATGCTTGGTTCTATCATGGAACACAGGATTGACAGAAAGCTTCACGCAACTCTGATTATCACAATGAATGATAGTACGCTCCATTGATTGTCCAAACAATCCTGCAAGGAGCTTACGAAGCCACACAGCTTCTAGAGTTGCCATACAAGCTGCAATATACTCTGCCTTTGCTGTACTCAATGCTACAGATGACTACTTCCTGCTGCACCAGGATATCATAGCATAACCCAAACTGAAGAAACAACCAGAGGCGCTCTTCCGATCTGTGACACACCCTACCCAATCAGAATCAGTATAACCATGTAACTCCAAGTCTGCATCTGAAGAATACCTCAACCCATATCCAACTATGCCACGCAAGTATCTCAGGATATGTTTAGCTGCAACAAGATGTATCTGTCTCGGTTCACACATAAACTGGCTAAGTGCACTCACTGCATAACAAATATCAGGTCTAGTGTTAACTAGATACATCAAGGATCCAATCAGCTGTCTGTACAATGTAGGATCCACTAAGTCTGAACTAGCTACAGCCTCCTTCAATTTATGTAGGTTGATCTCCATGGGTGTAGACATGGATTTGCAATCCATCATACCAAATCTCTTAAGTATATCAATGGTGTACTTCCCTTGACTTAGAATCATCTCATCTGGTTTCTGCCAGACTTCTAAGCCAAGGAAGTAATGCATGAGCCCAAGATCCTTCATCTCAAATTCAGAAGTCAACTCCTTCTTGCACTCGAGAATCAGGTGATCTTCTCCAGTAAGAATCAAATCATCAACATATAAGACCAAAATTAGTGCTTCACCATTGGTCACCTTGAAGTAGAGATTAGAGTCAGCATCATTCTTCAAGAAGCCCAAACTTGATAGGTAATGATCAATCCTTTGTACCATGATCGAGGAGCCTGCTTAAGACCATACAAGGCCTTCTTCAGCTTGCAAACATGAGACTCCTTCCCATGAACTTCAAATCCATCAGGTTGCTCAATATAAAGTTACTCAATCACACCATTTAGAAACGCTGTCTTCTGTCTTCACATCCATCTGGTGAATCTTCCATCCTCTAGATGCAACAATAGCAATGATGGTTCTAACAGAAGTATAGCGAGCAACAGGAGCAAATGTTTCTTCGTAATCAACTCCCTCTTTTTGAGAAAACCCACGAGCCACAAATCTTGCTTTGTACTTCTCAATGCTCTCATCTGCGGCATGCTTGATCTTGAAGAGCCATTTAGAAGATACCACGGACTTGCCCTCAGGTCTAGGAACAATGTCCCAAACATCATTCTTAAGAATTGACTGATACTCCTCTACCATAGCGTCTCTCCAAACCTGATGACTAGATGCTTCCTCAACACAGGTAGGCTCAGATTCAATAATCTGAATCATGAAGGCAACATAACTGGAGAACTTATGTGGCCTTTTACTTTCTCTGAATGTGCCTCTAGGAGTTGCAAAACTTTCAGCCTCTTGCATAGTACGCATGGCCCATAGAGGTCTCTTTCTCCCAATGACAATGTCAGTAGGCCCATCAGTAGGTTCCAAGGGTTCAACAAGATCAAAATCTTCTTTTGGTTCCGACGTCTCCCTCTGAATCTCAGGAGTATGGTCAACTTCCATGTCCTGAGGAGACTCTTCATTATCGATTTCCATATGAATGCCCCTGGATCTCCTAAATGCAACATCTTCCTCGAATGTGACATCCCTACTGATCTCGGTCAACTTCTGTCCTGGAATATATATTCTGTAGGCTTTTGATGTCTCACTGTAACCCACAAATATTCCCTTCTTGCCAGAAGGCTCCAACTTAGTTCTCTTTTCCTTTGGAACATGAACATAGACAGGACATCCAAAGATCCTCAAGTGACTGACTTCAGGGTTCTTCCTTGTAAAGGCTTCTTCTGGAGTCATATTCTCCAAGACCTTATGGGGACTTCTGTTCTGTACATATCAGGTCCTGGAAGCTTCTGCCCATAAGAAGGTTTGCAAATCTTGATCATGGATCATGGCCTTCGCTGCTTCCACGATCGTCCTGTTCTTTCTTTCCGCAACACCATTCTGTTGAGGATTATAGGGGACACAAAACTCCCTCTTAATCCCTGCATCAATACAAAAATTCTGAAAACTGCCAGAGGTGTATTCTCCACCATTATCAGATCTGAGGACCTTAATTTTTTACCAGAAAGATTTACTACCAAGGCTTTAAATTCCTTAAACCTATCTAATACTTCCTCAGACTCTTTAGATTTCAAAAAATAAATCCAAGTCTTCCTAGAGTGGTCATCAATAAAAAGAACATGATACAAGAATCCACTTGAAGACGGAACAGACATAGGACCACATAAATCAGAATGAATAAGGTCTAAAATACACTTAGATCTATTTTCTCTAGTATGAAAAGGGGCTTTTATATTCTTACCCAAAGCACAACCCTTGCAAGTACCTTCGTGCTCCTGGTTGAACTTAGGAAGGCCCGACACCATCTTCTCCATGATAGGTAAGGCTCGGAAGTGTAGGTGAGCCAATCTCCGATGCCAAAGATCACATAGACTTGAAGAATCATGAACCAAGGCTTGTAGAGGATGTGTACAGACTTTGTAAAGGCTTTCATGTCTAACTCCAATTACTTGAGCATCCTTGAAGCTAGAGTTCTCCATCCACACTAGAACTTTTCCTTTGGAGAAGGCAACTTGATATCCTTTATCTTCTAAGGTTGAAATAGAAATAAGATTGCGCTTGATTCCAGGAACATAAAGAACATTACTCAATTGAAGTGTGATGCCAGAATCCAAATGAAGTGTAGAGGTCCCAACTCCTTTCACGGAGTAGCTAGCATCATCTCCAATGATGACTTGTTCAGAAGACTCCTTCTCCGTCAAACTTGATAAGTGCTCCTTAAAACCAGTGATGTGTCGTGAAGCATCACTGTCGATTAGCCAAGTGTTGGTGTTGGTAGGTACACTGCTTGACAATGCCGAGTAGAACAAATATTCACTTGAATCCTTTTGCGGAGAAGCATCATCAACATCAACAACGGTGGCTTGTTGGTTAGGTCTAGTTGGACAATGCTTAGCAAAGTGCCCAAACTTATCACACCTAAAGCATTGAATCTTGGACACATCTCTCTTCTTGAAGGCGGGTGTATCATCATTTCCCTTATCACGATTTCTCTTGAAGAATACTTTCTTTCCATCTTTTCCTTTCTTCTTCGAAGCATGGGAGGCTAGAACATGAATATCTTCATTCTTTGAACTTTGACCAACGCACCTAGCCACCAATCTTGACTCCTCTTGAATGCAATCGGCCCTCAAGCGATCGAACTTCAGAAGTTTGGATCTTGCACTAATTCCTTGAATGTAGGACTCCCATGATAATGGAAGACCATTGAGAGCCAGCATCGTTAGATTTTTTTCATCAATCACATGACCAATTGTAGAGAGCTGATCTCTCAACTCCGATATTCTCATGAAATAGGCAATCACTGTTTCTCCTTTTGCCATCTTCACATGGTGAAGTTGTTGCTTTAGTGTAAGAGCCCGGCTGGTGTTGTTGATTTCGTACATCTCCTCTAATGTCTTGAACATCTCCCTTGCAGTCTTCAACTTGGAGACAATCGGAACAATGTGATCCTTGATGGAATCAACCAACAACTTCTTTGCTTTGATGTCTTTCTTCCTCCATTGCAACTTCTCTTCTTCCTCTTCAGGTTCGGGAACTTTGGTCTCCGCAAACTCAGCCAAATCATTCTCTTCCAATGTGAGCATGATTCTAAATCTCCATGAGGTATAGTTTGATGCTCCTTCGAATCTATCCTCGATCTTCAATCCATTCACCATCTTGATTGATGTAAGGATAGACAAAGAATTATAACACGAGAATTGAGTATCGCTGTGAAAAACAAATCTGATCACGATCTCCTCAAACTCGCTCTGATACCATGTTAAGTTTAGTGATCAGATTTAATGCACAAAATTTAATTCAAAATCAGACACAATAACACAGCAAATACCCTGGGAAAACCCTCCTCTTGAGGGAGAAAAACCCAGCAACAATATAAGTGATATATATTATTATTCAAGAAACAACATTGTCTTGTATAATAAGGCCAAACTCAAGGCCAAGTAAGTGCACCAACTCTAGATGCAAGGTACAGATTACAATCTGCTCTTTATGTATATCAAAACTACTCTTAAAGAACTTCGACCTGCTCTTGAAAGAAATCGTACTTGGAGAAATTTGCAATCTGCTCTTAAGATATAATTCGCACTTGAGTATATGAATGAATCGAACTTGCTTGATGTTTCAATGAGAAGAATTGATCTTGCATTTATACATTGCTATGTGAGAGGTCGCACCTCTTCAAGGACAAAGTCGGCCTCAAGAATAAATTACAAATTGAATAAATCAATTAACAAGTCGGCCAAGATAAATATAATATTTACTAATTTAGGAGTCGGCCATCAATGAAGCTCTTCATAGATAATCCCGCCAAGATATAAAAGATTGGCCACTTCACAAAATCGTGTATAATAATTAAATAGACAATGTCTACCATTTAATTATTATCTCCATGTAATCTGGCTGGAAGGATTTGCTTGAAGCTGCAATTGTCATCAACACCTTTATGTCACTGTTCTAACATGGCTGGTTTGACAACCTTCATGGCGTTATCTTTGTCAATCTTCATGTCATTTGTAGCTTCAATAGGTGAATCTCCTTTGTCCTTGTACTCATAGGGGTGAAGTGAACTTTTAAACATATCTTCTTTTATCACTTGGACAATTTCAATATGCTCTTCTTTAGTGGCTGTTTTAGAACTGTCTTCACCTATAGCTTGATCAATGACTGCTGATTTAGAACCCTTGTTACACTCCTCATAGAGATTTCTGGATATTTCATTCCTAGATTGTCTTGATAGGGGGTCTTCATACTGCTGCAAGCTACGAGCTAATCTCTGTTGTGACAACATAAGTTCTTTCAAGATGTACTCAACACTTGGCTGCTCTGTAATGTCCCCTTCTCAGCAGTGATCGTTTCTGTTGACCGTTGGCCTATTCCGGAAACCTGTAGGCTGTGCGGAGGGTGAAATTAGGGTTTCCTAGTTTTGAGGAGGTTGTTGTTTGGAGTTTGGGTTTCTGACTGCGGATTCTTTCTGGGTTTTCAGAGAGCTTCGCAGTGGTGTGTTCAGTTTGGCATTCCGGGCAACTTCGTGAATTTACTATTTTTAGTAAATTCTATTTCTGGCAGTGGACAGTTTGGGTTCAGTTCAGTTGGATCACCTCTTCAGTTGTTTCAGCTGACACTTCAATTCTTGGCCTTGGGCGCATTTTTTGTGGAGAAATAAGTATTTTATTATAATATTATTATTTTAATATTATACCCTTGGTCTAGCAGTGCAACTTTAAGTTGTTTTTTAAAAGGGGTCTTTTGAGGGTCAAGGCGTCATAAGGAGATATATTATATTTTAATGTCAATTTTGAAGATTATTAAATAGGACGCCCTTTTGTAAGATGAAGTTTATTTTAAAAAAGTGAAATATTTTATGGAGGAAAAAGGACGCCATCTTTTGGAGGGAAAAGAGTAATTTGAAATTAGGGTTTTGGGGCGCCCTCTGGAAGTTTCTAGATGTTCTCTCATTTCTATTTAAGCAGGCATCAGCTCTTCATTTGGCATCTTCTGTCTACTACACCGTTATGCTGCTGGATTGATTTCAGACACTCGCTTCGAGGAAAGCACACCTCCTAGCATTGGCTCATCTTCTTGCTTGAAAGATAGCAACTAGTTGAGAGGTTAGCTTGTAGTGAGTTATTTCATATTTCAGTTGTGTGGTTTGCCTTTTGGAGTTCTAGTTTGTGTTTCTGTCATATTTCTGATGTTGCTGAATGTCATTGAAGAATGTAAGAATTGCTCACAAGTCAGAAAATAAAAATGTTATCATTCTGGGTATTGCATCTATCTGTTTGCCAATATAGGGCGACCTTTCTAGCTAACTTTCAGATTTTAATTGTGAGTTTTTATTTTTATTGAGTGAAATCGCCCCTTGCTGCTGGGCCGTACCTTTTTGGGGGTGTCTTGGAATGTGTGCAATTCATTGAGAGTTATTTAGAGTGGGTTTGAGCTTTCTCATTGGGCGCCTTCATCATACAAGCAATCTGCACTTCGTCTGGTGTCAATAGGGTGTGATTTGAGCAAGTTACGAACATTTAAGTGGATATATTGTTGCAGATTTCATCGTTCTTTGTGCAGGTCTGATACAGCAGATTTAAGATAGTTGTTCCTCGGTTGAGATTTAAGTATTGGACATCAAGTTTGATATTGTAAAAGCTTACTAATCATATGCAGCTTGGAAAGACATAACTTCTCTGTTTATGAGAATATTCTATCTTATTGTAAGCTGTTAGTAGTACTATCAGCATTTCTGATCTTATATCTCATTTCTCTAACTTGTATTTCCCACTGAAGAAGTGGAAGAGGCTGGCTTGCCGCCTTTTACTTTCTTGCATTGTAATTTCCTAAGTCTCCACCATATGGTCGCCTCTGATCCATCACGGATCGAGTAACACATACTTGGTGTTGAGCTCTTTTCAGTTTTGCAATAGATAGGGATCCTCTGACCGAATGCTCGTCGTTCACCGGCGCATCTCTGGTTAGAGTTCTTGTTCAGCATTTACTTTTGAGATCCTCTGACCAATGCTCACACCTTGCCCGCATCGGGATCCTGGTGTACATCCTGGTTAGAGTTACTTTCTGCATCGTTCTGGTTTATGCTAACCTTAACGGGTGCGTGTTGCATTGTAATCATTTGTGAAAAAACAAAAAAATTGGTCCGGTTCATTACGATTGAGTATCAGAGCCATGACTCTGCCAACTGTAACAGTGATTCATGGTGGATGAGTGCAGTGATTGCAGATACTTCACCGGTCAGCCAGGAACAACAATCAGACTCCGTCGATGCGAAGCGGATACTTTTCAGAGGCTTTGAGAGAAACTGGAATAACAGTGGATACGGGTAAAACAGTTGAGAACATGTCAGATAGTCTTAGGACAGCCATGGAAGAGAAGGATGCAAGGATGGAAAAGAAGTTTGATGGAATGATTGAGATGATGTCTCGATTACTTGCTAGAATGGATCAGCAAGCTACTCAGAACCATATTCCGAATCAAAACCATGCTACAGGAGAAAGCAGTGGTGTCAATGGAAACAACGGGCATAATGGGAACAATGGAAGCAATGGGAATAATGGAAACAATGGTAATGGAGGTAGTAGAACCATTGGACAGCATGATGCCATCTCTAGCGGATCAGCCTCTAGACCGCTCTTTCCTACATTCACTCCAAGAGAAGAACAACCAGTTGAAGCTCCCGTTCCCTTGGTAGACGATGCCCGACAAGCCTATATGGAGTATGCTACCCTACCCCCTGATCTTAGGAACCAATGGTCCTTTGATCAATTCTTGAATCAGAGGGACAGAAGACACGGAAGAAGAGTTGATAACCGAGCTTATATGGCTCCTAGAACAGATTTTCATCAAGCCTTAGGGAAGGTAACATTGGCTCACTTCGATGGAAGTGATACGTGTTCAGCAAGATCATGGGTTCAGAAGTTAGACAACTACCTTTCACTTCGTCCCATGCCAGAAGAAGATGCCATCAAGTTTGCAACACTCCATTTAGAAGGAGCTGCCCATGAGTGGTGGTACCATGGTTTGGTCACTCTTGGCCATAACCTTATTCGAACCTATGGAGAATTCACCAACAAGCTGATTGAAAGGTTCGACACTAAGGATCCTGAAGTAAGATTTCGCGAGCTTGCACAACTCAAACAGCATGGCTCCTTGGATTCTTACATTGCTGATTTCCAGAGACTTTCTGTGATGGTGCCCAACATCACCGAAAGAAGATTGGTTGTGTTGTTTTCTGAAGGTTTGGTTGAACCCTTGAAAGGATGGGTTAAAGCTTTCGATCCACCAAGTCTTGATGAGGCAATCAAGAAGGCTCGTAGTATGGAGTTATCAGCTCCTAGGCCTAAATTTCCGCCTAAGCCTTTTGGCCATAAGAGGGATAAGGATAAAAGACATTCTTCTAATCAGCACAAGAAGTTCCCACCTAAATTGACTGAAGAGCAACGTGAACAGCTCAGAAAGGAGGGCAAGTGTTACACATGTTTAGAGCCTTGGACTAAAGGCCATAGATGTCCTGGAAGAGGGCGTTATAATCAAATGGAAACCTATTCTGATTATGAATCAGCATCTGATATGTCTGATCAGCAGTCTTATTTCGGGGACAGCGAGGATGAAAGAGCCACAGAAGAGTCCGATCATGAGCAAGGAGTTGGGGGCCCTATTGCCCAACTCTCTAGTTTCCAAAAGAACGAATCTTTCAAGGTTCGTGGTGGAGTTGGAGGCCATCGTATTGTTGCATTAATTGATACTGGTGCAACGCATAACTTCATTGATGAAGGTGTGGTTGCAAAGAGAGGTCTCAAAACTGAAGAATTTGAAGGCTTCAAAGTCATGGTGGCTGATGGGTTTCACATTTCATGCACACGAAGAGTTCCTAACATGTCCTTGCAGTTGGGAAACTATGAAGTCAAAGATGACTTCTATGTGGTTACTATTGGTGACACAGATGCAGTCTTGGGCATACAATGGTTACGCTCACTTGGTGAAATCTCTCTCAACCTACAAACCATGGAGCTCAAGTTCCAATCTGATGGTAAGAGAGTTGTTTTGAGAGGAATGTCTAATGGTGGTCCTCGTATAGTTTCTTTCAAAAGGATGGAAAGGCTGATTAGACATGACCAAGTGGAGTGGGCTGCGGAATGCATGGTTCTTCCTGCCAGTCCAGTTGAGACCAAGAGGGAATATCCTCCTGATATTCAATCCATACTCACCAAAAGGAGTAAGGTGTTTGCTGATCTACCACCTGGGCCACCACCAGAAAGAGGTGCTGAGCATGTTATTGAACTTAAGGAAGGGGCCAAACCAGTCATTACAACACCGTATAGATATCCTAAGAAGCAGAAGGATGAAATTGAGAAGAACATAAGAGAACTCCTGGAGATGGGCTTCATTCGCCCTAGCAAAAGTCCTTTTGCTTCAGCTGTAGTTCTTGTGAAGAAGGACGGCACCATCCGCATGTGTGTGGATTATCGTGCCTTGAATCAAAGCACAATAAAAAATCGGTATCCTATTCCTCGGATCGATGAGCTCATAGATGAGCTACATGGTGCTAAATTCTTCTCCAAAATTGATTTGAGATCGGGTTACTATCAAATCCGGATGAGGGGCTCAGATGTTGAGAAGACGGCATTCAGATGCCACTATGGTCACTTTGAGTTCCTAGTCATGCCCTTTGGCTTGACTAATGCTCCAGCAACCTTCCAGTCCTGCATGAACAGAGTTTTCCAGAAGCAGTTGAGGAAATTTGTGTTAATTTTCTTTGACGATATTCTCATCTTCAGCAAGACGTGGGAAGAACACCTCAAGCACTTGGAGGAAGTGCTTAGCATTCTTGAATCAGAGAGTTTGTTTGCAAAGGAGTCCAAATGTGAATTTGGGATGAAGGAGCTGCTCTACCTTGGCCATATCATCAGCGCTGAAGGGGTGAAGGTTGATCCAGAAAAGATCAAAGCTATAGTAGATTGGCCACCTCCAGAAAATCTAACTCATTTGAAGGGATTTTTGGGACTTTGTGGCTTCTATAGAAGGTTCGTAAAGGGGTATTCTCAAAGTGCTGCTCCTCTTACTGACCTCACTAAAAAGGGGGCTTTCATGTGGTCAGAAAAAGCTCAAAATGTGTTTGATAAGTTCAAGAAAATCATGAGTTCTTGTCCTGTATTGGCCATACCAGATTTCTCAAAACCCTTCGAGTTACAGTGTGATGCTTCAGGGGAAGGTATTGGGGCTGTTTTGATGCAAGAGAAGCACCCAATTGTGTTTGAGAGCAGAAAATTAAGAGGGGTTGAGAGGACCTACTCTATCTACGACAAAGAAATGCTTGCAATCATGCATGCATTAGCCAAGTTCAGACAATATCTGGTGGGGAGCAAATTCGTGGTCAAGACTGATCACAACAGTCTCAAGCACTTTATGCATCAGAAGGACTTGAATGAGAGACAGCAGAAGTGGGTGAGTAAGCTACAAGCTTACGATTTTGATATTGAGTATGTCAAAGGGAAGAATAACGTTGTGGCAGATGCTTTGTCTAGAAGGCCTCACTTGAGCTCATTGTGTGAGCTTAATGCTGATTGGAAGGAGTTGTTGCTTGCTGATTATGCCAAAAATCAGTTTGCAACCAGCGTTATTGAAGGTACTTTTCATGATGAAAGGTACAAGGTAGTTGATGGGTTGATCCACTACAAGGGAAGAATCTTCTTGGTGGCTGATTCTAAACTTAAGAAGAAGATTTTGGTGACTTTCCATGACAGTCCACTTGCTGGTCATCAAGGGTACTTCAAGACATACAAGCAGATTCGAGAGAGATTCTCTTGGAAGGGGTTGAAAGATGATGTTCAGCGTCACATCAAGGAGTGTAGTACTTGCCAAATGAATAAAAATGAGCACTCTCTTCCAGCTGGTCTACTGCAGCCACTTCCCATTCCAAATCAAAAATGGGAAAGTATCTCTATGGATTTCATCACCGGTTTGCCTAGGGCTCAAGGCAAAGACTGTATTTATGTTGTAGTGGATAGATTGACCAAATTCTCTCATTTCTTTGCCATCACCAGCACATTTACAGCAGCTCAAGTTGCAGATCTGTTCTTCCATGAAGTGTTTAGACTGCATGGGTTGCCTAAAAATATTGTGAGTGATAGGGACAGCAAGTTCCTAAGCACCTTTTGGCAGGAAATCTTCAGGATGAGTGGTACAGTGCTTACTCCAAGCACTAGCTATCACCCACAAACGGATGGTCAAACGGAGATTGTGAACAAGTGGTTGGAGGGCTATCTCAGAAATTATGTCTCGGAACAGCAAAGAGCATGGGTAAAATGGCTCCACTTGGGAGAATATTGCTACAATTCATCTTTCCACATGTCAATAAAGATGTCTCCATTCATGGCCCTCTATGGTTACGAGGCTCCAAGCTTTGCAGAATTGGTGTTTGGCGATAGCAAAGCTCCTCAAGCCAAGGATTGGTTGCAGCAGAACCAAGATGTTTTGAAATCCTTAAAGGACAACCTTCAAATGGCACAAAATCAGCAAAAGATGTACGCTGATCAGCAGCGTGTTGAGCGCTCATTTGATGTTGGTGACATGGTATATCTTCGGCTTCAACCCTACAGACAGTCTACACTTAAGAAGAGTGGAGCTGAGAAGCTGAAACCACGCTTCTATGGACCATTCAAGGTTGTTAGGAAGGTTGGAGCGGTGGCCTATGAGTTGGAACTACCTTCGAGTAGTAAGGTCCACAATGTCTTCCATGTGTCTCGCCTAAAAAAGGCACTTGGACACAATGTTGTGGCTTCATCACAGTTACCTCCTTTGGATGAAGAAGGGCAGTTGACTTTGGTTTCAGAACAGATTATTGATTTTAGAGAGCGTTCCTTGAGGAGAACAATCAAAGAGTATTTGGTAAAGTGGAAGAATTTACCATTGGAGGATGCTACTTGGGAGGTTGAGGAGATTCTACAGCATCCAGACTTGCGATTGCTTGAGGGCAAGCAATCTTGGGGAGGGCGGACTGTAATGTCCCCTTCTCAGCAGTGATCGTTTCTGTTGACCGTTGGCCTATTCCGGAGACCCGTAGGCTGTGCGGAGGGTGAAATTAGGGTTTCCTAGTTTTGAGGAGGCTGTTGCTTGGAGTTGGGGTTTCTGACTGCGGATTCTTTCTGGGTTTTCAGAGAGCTTCGTAGTGGTGTGTTCAGTTCGGCATTCCGGGCTACTTCGTGAATTTACTATTTTTAGTAAATTCTATTTCTGGCAGTGGACAGTTTGGGTTCAGTTCAGTTGGATCACCTCTTCTGTTGTTTCAGCTGGCACTTCAATTCTTGGCCTTGGGCGCATTTTTAGTGGAGAGATAAGTATTTTATTATAATATTATTATTTTAATATTATACCCCTTGGTCTAGCAGTGCAACTTTAAGTTGTTTTTAAAAAGGGGACTTTTGAGGGTCAAGGCGTCATAAGGAGTTATATTATATTTTAAATGTCAAATTTGAGATTATTAAATGGGACGCCCTTTTGTGAGATGAAGTTTATTTTAAAAAATGAAATATTTTATGGAGGAAAAGGGACGCCTTCTTTTGGTGGGAAATGAGTAATTTGAAAATTAGGGTTTTTGGGCGCCCTCTGGAAGTTTCTAGATGTTTCTCTCATTTCTATTTAAGCAGGCCTCAGCTCTTCATTTGGCATCTTCTGTCTACTACACCGTTATGCTGCTGGATTGTATTCAGGCACTCGCTTCGAGGAAAGCACACCTCCTAGCATTGGCTCATCTTCTTGCTTGAAAGATAGCAACTAGTTGAGAGGTTAGCTTGTATTAGGTTTGAATTGCATTTCTAGTTGAGTAATTGCATTGTTGGAGTTCTAGTTTACATTTTCTGTCATATTTTGATGTTGCTGAATGTCATTGAGGAATGTAAGAATCGCTCGTAGCTCATGAAATAAAAATGTTATCATTCTGGGTGTTGGATCTTTCAATCTGTTTATGAAGGGCGACCATGCTTGCCAATTTCCAGATTTTATTTATGTCTCTTTGATTTTATAAAGGAAATTCGCCCTTGCAGCTGGGCCGTACCATCTTGAGGTACATTGGAGTTTGTGCAAAAATAAATAGGGCTTGTTTTGAGTGGTTTAGGGATTGTATCTTGGGCGCCTGCATCAGTATAGCAATCTGCATTTGATCTTTCGTCAGTAGGATGTGTTTAGAGTGAGTTATATGCATTTTGATGAGTTTTCATGCTGCTGTTCTGTATCATTTCTGTCAAAAACAGTCACATCAGATTTGAGAAAGTTCATTAGTGTGTGAGGAGTTGATATTCCTGTATGCATTGTGTTGACCTATGGATTGTTAGGAGTAGTTTGCACCACTATGTTTTTCCCAATCTTCCCAAGTAATTGAGACATCATGTCCATCATCGTGTCAAATTTTTTCTCCATCCTAGCTCCAGGACTTTGTGACCTTGCTCTCCCTTTTCCTCTTTCAGCCATATTGCTTGCATTCCTATCCTCACCAACTTGAGAATCTGGCTACATTTTTGTACCCTGTGAAGACTCCCAATGAGCCTTAAGAACTCCTAATATTGTCTTACCTTCCAAAATAGGTGGGGGTTGCCATTGTCCTTTTCTAATCTCCCTTTGTATATATCTCTGTTCTCTTGCACTCATAGAATGAAGAGTGTTGATTTCATATGATTACACAGGATGGAAGGAAGAGTTTGGCTCTGATACCACTGTAACATACACCCCTGATTTTTTTTTGAAACCTCTATTTATTGTTTTGCTTGTTCAATGAAGTGTTTGTGTTTGTTTCAAATGCGTTTTCAGATGTATACATCATAAATAAATGATTGCAATGAACAATAAACACTAGATAATAATGCCTTTCAATAGAAATTGCAATAAAAATCAAGAGTATTCATTTTCAGTTTTAAATCACAATAATACAATGAGTTATCAAACCTAGTACATGAGTTTACAGTCATGACAGGGGCCTTTCAACAGCAACAATGAGACTCTTTGTTGGTAACGAACACCCAAGCATGTGACATTCAAACACCTTGTTTCTCCAACGCCTAGACCTCCATATTCAGTCTCAAATGTTCAACAACCAAAACCAAACACGTGCTGGTCACAAACTGGAGTTTTAAGCAGCAAAGGGCATCCCCCTTGAAAGGTTCGATCCTCTCTAGAAATTCCACAACTTGTTCAAAAAATGCAATCTAGTACTCATTGGAATCAGTTGGAGATGAGTCTTCCAATAAATCTGTAATGTCCCCATTCTTTCGCGAGCATCAGAGTCAATGGATTAGCCTATTATGTCGATCCTCGTAGGCTAATGGTTCTGGATAGAGGGTCACCTGTCCGGGCACCTAGTCGGAAATTTGCTTATTTGGTATCTGGAGTTTGGTGACATGGTGGAATTGCACGTTTGGCGTGTTACGGGAGCTTGAAATATTGATCTTCATCATTGTTTCACCTTTCTAGACTTTGGGGGCCATGTGCCTATTAGTTCAAGGGGTTGAATTCTATTTTGCTATTACTATTCATCACTAAAGTGGAAAAAGTAACAACTTAAGTGAATAGTAACTTTTTAATGAATAGTGTTTTCCAAGTAAAAATTATAAAAGGAGCTTGAGAAGTTCGAACTTCTTCATGCATGATGATATTTTGTTGAATGAAACTTGGGAGTTGGAGATTGTGGAAGAGAGAAACTAGGGTTTCTCAATTTCAGCAGTAGGTAAGCCTGGTTTGGGGCTTGTAGTTAGGATTTTGGCATCTTGAAGGTGTGAAAGACCACCCTAAAGTGTTGGTTATTTTCTTGTTGCTGCATTTTGGAGCTCGAATCTGCTGGTTATAAGTTGTTGAAGTCATCTATTGGAAGGGTATTTGATTGTAGAGACTCCATACACCATCCTGAAGGTGTTGTTTGCATTTTATGAAGTTTTTGAGAGCTGATTTGATCACCTATAGCCAGCCGCACCTTTGGAGGGTTTCATCTTCATCAAGTAATTAAAACGCCTTCTCTTAGTGGCTGTTTTCTCTTCTAAAGTGGGCGCCCTCATCATTAGAAGCTTTTCCAACAAGATTTTGGAAGGAGAAATGCGTATGTAATTTTGTTTGAGCATTTTAATGGGCGCGGGTACTGTAGCAAATCACTATTCACAGTGATTTTGGCTGTAAGTTAAAATCTATGTTATTTGATGTATCCGTTGAAACCTAATGAAAGTTATATTTTGGATGCAATCTATTATGTATGAAGAAAGTGTCTTGGCAATCAAATCAAGTCATTATTTGAGTTGTCATATTAGTTTAGTATATCTCGTGTTCCCATTATATGCACATGCTTGTTAAATTTATGTATATCATTGGCATTAATCATCAAACACGAGTAACACAAGAAAGACAAACACCAACACCCTAATCAGACCTACAAGCACCGTGAAATCATTGCAGTAGAGGCTCGTGTTGGTTTCAAAAGAGAATTTCAAGAATTAAATTTGGGGGTTTTTGAGTCAAATCTAGTTTGGCTCATCACAGTGGTATCAGAGCAAACCATTCCAGCCACCTTTTGTTGGTTACAAAGAAGAGAAATTCCTGAATTAAATTTGGGGGTTTTTGAGTCAAATCTAGTTTGGCTCATCACAGTGGTATCAGAGCGGTTTCCTGCCAACCTGTTGGGTAAGTTTCAGCTGCAGTTCGGAGGTTTCAGTTGAACATGGCCACTTCCCAGAAGCAGTGGGACAGGAACATAGAGAAGCTTAAACAAAGATTGAAAAGGTTGGATGAAAGTCGGAATGGGATGAAGAAGTTGTGTTCTTATTGCAGAGAGCCGTACGATTTAAACCATGATTGTCCCTTGAGACCTAAGGGCAAGGCGCATAGAATAATGTGGGTTCCCTATGAGGATTCAGAACCAAAGAAAACGGACCCTGCAAAACTAGATAGAGTAGCGCGGCATATAGCTTCCATTTTTAAAAGGTCTACATCATGGAACGAAGAGGGGAAGAAACAAGAGGTCACTACAGTATCTAGGAGCCTGTATGATGAATTCTTAGCAGTTAACAACCAGCATATAGTTGATCCTTTGGAGAGCAAAAATCAGACCTTAGAAGATCCACTTGCTGATGATGAAGTTGAAATTTCTAAGGCAGTTGTAGGGGAAGAGCACTTGAGTCCTTTTGAAGATGAAGAAGAGTTAGAATAAGAAGGTGATGGGTCTAAACAAAAAGCTGAAAGTAACTTTCATATTTTTGATGATCCACCTTTTGAGACAGCAGTTGATATGTCCTATGTTAACCCCCTTTATGAGGTAGAGTTGCAAGATGATCATGTTGTGGGACATGTGCAGGAAGAAAGGGCCCCATATGAAACCAATGAGGGTTTTGAGCTCCCTAAATGTTTGGTATCAGCAATTAATGATGAGACTTCTGATCACTTTGAAGATGCCAATTCAGTTTATGTGCAAGGATTGTCAATTCATGAATCACACAGGTGTAATTTTCAAGATCAAAGGAACAAGCTATCTTTTGATTCCAGGGTTGTTAATGATGAGCCATTGACAGAGGCTGGAGCTTTTTACCGCGACTGCATGGTGAGGAGTACTTATCACTTCTCCTTTAGTCCACACATGGAGGATTTGTTGACGCATCAGTGTGGACCGGCTCAGAGTGTGTATCACCCATTTTGGGATGGAAAGTTACCATCATCAGTAGATGGAACTCATGGCTGCAAGTACCCAACTCAGTTGTCGGAGGTTAATTGCTTGCAGGATCGGTATTTAGTCTTTCATCATGCGAATGTGTATCCAACAAGGTTTGTTGCTTCTTTTCCTCAGAGGCTATTGGTAGACACAGGGTTACAGAGAGATTATAATGACAGCAGGCATGATGGCACCAGTGGACATCATACCCATGAGAGTTTAGTGGAGGTTATGGAGAGATGTGACGTAGCAGATGCTCCCAGATATTCTTACCTCCCCATGATGGATGGATGTGAGTTCGGTTTATTTTGGGATCCAGGTGGAGACAGAGTTAACACGGCCATTTGGATGGGTCCCAGTGTATTGCTTCACCACTTATGGTATGGTGGAGTTAGGATCAGTGTTGAGGGCACCTTGAATAATACACAGCGAAAACTCATGCCTTCACAACGGAGATTAACCTATAGTTTGCGGCAGTATGAAGATTACATTTCAGGACAATCCTTACCACAAAGCAAAAATGAGAGACTTGGTGTAGTACCCGAAGGTCTCTATGATGTGTTTAGATTAAAAGGTGATAAGTCAGCAGAGAATTACCTACAGTCTACAGATGGGCATGAGATTGAAAATGAAGTTGTTGATTAGGAAATCTTGCAACATGAAGATAGTATGGTGAAATTCCAGAATGAGATTCACAGCGCTCAAGAAGTTATTATCAACACTGATAACAACTCTGACTTTCATGACAAGAGTGATGAAACTTTGCTCAGCATGAGAGGACAGAGATTTCACCGAGAGATGAGGTTTCAACAGATTTGCCACAAGTGGGTACTCGAGATTTGGGTACTAACGATGCAATTTGTCATGAAGATTCATGCCCCAGTGAGCCTGACTTTTCCCATCAGGTAGTAGAAAACCAATCGGAAAATTTATTTATGGACAATGAATCCCAGGATCGCGAGTCAGGTGGACATGCAGTTGCTTTGGAAGAAGAAATGTGCGAAGCTACTGCCAAAACAACAACCTCTACAATATTTGTTGAGCCATCCTATGAGGTACATAGCAGTCATACCCTTGTTGATATCGTGGGCGACACTGATAGCACACCCGATGCTGCTTATCAGTTAGAGAGCAATGATGATCCGGCCTCACATCATAGTGCAGACCTTGTTTCAGAGAACTTGCATTGGAGTTTTGAGTTTCAGAGGTCTCATCATTTGGTTGGGCAACTTAAGGTCAATGATAACATAATTGCTACAACATTAGAGCATTTTGATGTTGCTCGACAAATGTTAGCTACGTATGGTTGGGGTACTCCTATGTCAGATGAGCACGGTGATAGTAGCCTTTCCCTTGCAGAATTCCATGCCCTACGAGAAGCCGTTAGGATAATGAAACAAAATTACTTACAGTTACTAGCTGATAGGGATTATCTTCTCGAGTGGGGGTGCACTTGCTACGATGCACTAAAGGGGAAAGAGGAGGTTGACGAGCTCACTCATGGGCTCGAGGTGACTATGGATTCATTGGAGAGTGCTCAGTTGGCTCTTCAGGAGTCACACTCACAGTTGGAGGAGCTTACCATGGTCTCGAGTTTGGCACAGTCTTCACCAGCTTCCGATACAGTTCAGGTTTCCATGGCAGCAGTTGGCGGGGAACATATGTCTACGGTTTGTGGGTGTGAGCAGGTTGATGATGTGGTTACTACATCCATCACGATTTCAAGGGCAGTTGATACAGATGGGATGAGAGAGTTGGTGGAGAGTTGCGGAGAGCCATGTGTTGCACCTGGTCCTCCCGAGTTTAGTCCCATGACAGGTGATGCGGAACAGATTATGGATAGCTCTTGTGACATGGTAGTTGACTCACCAGGGAGTTATGTGCCGACCCGCGACACTACTATGTCTACTTCACAGGAGATATGCAGAGTAGCATCTAGTTGGGAGATTGGTTCTTGTGACGATTTGTTTCCTTCTCTTAGGAGCAAATCAATCTTTCCATCCCATACAGTTGATTTCGGTTGGCAGCTTGATGAGCCTATTCAGGAGCACAATTCTAGGGACTCGGAGTTGGACGGTTCAGACCAGCATGGAATGATTGCGCAGTTTGTGAATAAGCCCTTATTTGAGTTTGATGGTGGTTTGATTTATGACAATCCACTCTTAGGGCTAGAAATCAATCATACTCCTGATATTAGTTCCAGGTTGGGTGATAGTCGCAGAGTTTTGGATTGTCCTAGTGCATCGGGATGCCAAACAGGGCTCACGGAGGAGTTTAATAGGGTATACACGGTGAGGAGTGCTTATAGTTTTTCCTTTGATCCACCTAAACATGATTCATATTCGATGCACAGTTCTTGGGCACAGGGTGATTCTCTTGGTGCAGTCAAGGGGAGTAACTCTTTATTGTGTCCAAAGTTACCATCTTCAGAAGATGGGACTAAAGGCTGCCAGTACCCGATTCAATTGCTTGCGGGGGATTACTAGCAGGGACAACAGTCCCTTATCCATCATGCTAATATGTATCCGACAGGGTTTGCTACTTTAATGTCACAGGGATTTCATATGGATACATGGTTACGAGGTGATTACGGTGTCAGCGGACATGATGGTTTGATTAGTTATCACTTCCATGGGTGTTTTGGAGAGATTGTAGAGAGATATTGTACTGCAGAAGTTTCCAGATATTTTTGTCTCTTCATGACAGATGAATGGGAGTTCAGGTTGTATTGGGATCCGGGTGGTGACGGGTCTATCACTGCAGTTTGGATGGGTTCCGACAGGTTGCTTCACCATTTTCAGCATGGTGAAGTTGTGATCAGATTTGCACAGAGGAAGTTAGAAGTTATCAAACATGGCAGACTATCATCCTGGGTTTGGGATTCAGGGATTTTTTGCGCAGTTGTGTTTATGCTGGCGCTGCAGGAGTTAGTTAACGATGCATGGGACATTCCACAGTTCTTCTTTCGAGCCTTCCGAGGAATGAGGTTTCTTCGCAGTAATGATTGCTTGGGGACAAGCAATTTCAAGGAGGGCGGACTGTAATGTCCCCATTCTTTCGCGAGCATCAGAGTCAATGGATTAGCCTATTATGTCAATCCTCATAGGCTAATGGTTCTGGATAGAGGGTCACCTGTCCGGGCACCTGGTCGGAAATTTGCTTATTTGGTATCTGGAGTTTGGTGACATGGTGGAATTGCGCGTTTGGCGTGTTACGGGAGCTTGAAATAGTGATCTTCATCATTGTTTCACCTTTCTAGACTTTGGGGGCCATGTGCCTATTAGTTCAAGGGGTTGAATTCTATTTTGCTATTACTATTCATCACTAAAGTGGAAAAAGTAACAACTTAAGTGAATAGTAACTTTTTAATGAATAGTGTTTTCCAAGTAAAAATTATAAAAGGAGCTTGAGAAGTTCGAACTTCTTCATGCATGATGATATTTTGTTGAATGAAACTTGGGAGTTGGAGATTGTGGAAGAGAGAAACTAGGGTTTCTCAATTTCAGCAGTAGGTAAGCCTGGTTTGGGGCTTGTAGTTAGGATTTTGGCATCTTGAAGGTGTGAAAGACCACCCTAAAGTGTTGGTTATTTTCTTGTTGCTGCATTTTGGAGCTCGAATCTGCTGGTTATAAGTTGTTGAAGTCATCTATTGGAAGGGTATTTGATTGTAGAGACTCCATACACCATCCTGAAGGTGTTGTTTGCATTTTATGAAGTTTTTGAGAGCTGATTTGATCACCTACAGCCAACCGCACATTTGGAGGGTTTCATCTTCATCAAGTAATTAAAACGCCTTCTCTTAGTGGTTGTTTTCTCTTCTAAAGTGGGCACCCTCATCATTAGAAGCTTTTCCAACAAGATTTCGGAAGGAGAAATGCGTATGTAATTTTGTTTGAGCATTTTAATGGGCGCGGGTACTGTAGCAAATCACTATTCACAGTGATTTTGGCTGTAAGTTAAAATCTATGTTATTTGATGTATCCGTTGAAACCTAATGAAAGTTATATTTTGGATGCAATCTATTATGTATGAAGAAAGTGTCTTGGCAATCAAATCAAGTCATTATTTGAGTTGTCATATTAGTTTAGTATATCTTGTGTTCCCATTATATGCACATGCTTGTTAAATTTATGTATATCATTGGCATTAATCATCAAACACGAGTAACACAAGAAAGACAAACACCAACACCCTAATCAGACCTACAAGCACCGTGAAATCATTGCAGTAGAGGCTCGTGTTGGTTTCAAAAGAGAATTTCAAGAATTAAATTTGGGGGTTTTTGAGTCAAATCTAGTTTGGCTCATCACAGTGGTATCAGAGCAAACCATTCCAGCCACCTTTTGTTGGTTACAAAGAAGAGAAATCCCTGAATTAAATTTGGGGGGTTTTGAGTCAAATCTAGTTCGGCTCATCACAAAATCAATACCCATTTTGATATCTTAGTCCATCTCAAAGCTATGAGAAAAAATGTGAGTTCAGATCCAACAAAGTATTACCCAAAAAATGATATAAAACACACCAAAATCTTCATAAAATGCACCAAACTGAAAGAAAACAAACCACACAAAAAAACTCCTCAAAATATCTAGAAAATCTTCATTTTCAATCACCAAAACTCGAACTCTTTAAAGCTCTATATGATCCCTGCCATGGAATCACTCACAATCTGACTAGGGTGGATATTTCACCACCAAAATCAGCCCAAACGAATAGGGTTTCCGTCCTCAATTCACAGCCCAAGCAATCTAGAAGAAATCCAGCAATATTTTGTTATGTTGCAAAAGTAGAGATGTGCAAATGAGAGCCAAAATGAAATTATAAAGGGATTAGGGCAACTAGAGTTGAAAAGCCTCTCAAATTCCTCCTAAAACCCACGCCCTTCTTTTCCTTTGAAAAATAAAACATTTTAAATTATCTTTCTCTCCTCTAGGCATCCCACTCATGGAGAAATAAAATATTAATAAAGCCTTTTAAAAACAACTTTAACTTGTACGCCTAGGCCAAGGTACTTTTTGAATGACCACTCACCCCCTCAACTTAAGTTTATAAAATAACTTTATAAAACAACTTAAGTTATTGAATAAAACAATTCTTAATTACTGCAACCCTAGGCTCTCCAAACCAAAAGAGGAATAATACTGTTGCGTACATATTGGCCTGGGACCAACTCCCCAAAATGACTTACTATCAATAGCACTGCTAAAAATAGTAAGTGTACACCAAACACCAAACTAAGCAAAATTGAAGTCCACTGAAGAATACTATGACCGATTGAAGATAGCAGACATCATAAACTGGCCATTGCTATAAATAGAAACCCCTCTGAAACCTAACACTGAACTCCAATGCTGGTCACTGAATCCCCTAACCACATCAACTAGCCTACGGGAACTCTGGAATAGGCTAATTGATCGCTACACTGCTCAAGAGTGAGAAGGGGACATTACAAATATATCTTGTCTTCTTGTAGTGACTATTAATACTAATCAAGCTTGATTAGGTCTGTTGTTGTAATCATATGAAACTTGGTGGTCATGCTACTTTGTGTCTTTTTATTATCAATTAATCAGCCTCTACTTAAAGACTGTTGCAAATGAAAATGATAAAAATGGAATTGAATTTAAGTTAGGGTTCAAAAAGGCCCCTCACAACACCGCTTTTTTTCTAATATTTTAATATTTTTAAAATTTTGACATGACTCAAGGTCAGGCAGATGTCTGTTCTTTATTTTTGTGAGGTTTCAGAAACATCCCCATAATGAAAAAAAAAGGAGACAACCTCAAAAACATTTTCTAGGCATCCCTAACCTAAAACATACCAAGGACTAGGACGTCCAAGAAACCCCTAAGGATGCATCCCTATATAGCCTTTGTATTTCCATTTGCAAGAAGGAAATCACATAGAAGGAAAAGAACAAACCAACATAGCTATGTAAAAACCCTATCACCTTAGGGTTCTACTTCTATTACATTCCAAAGAATATTGTGGTAGAAGTTTTACTTTTTCATAAATTCTAATTTTTGTTTTGTCATTTCCACAAACTACCATTATTTCCATCTAGTCTTGGTCATTGAATAGGAAAAGGCTTATTCTTAAAAAAGAATGTTAACTCCAGCCACAGAGGAAATTGAATTGAGAAATAAGTTCATAACCATCACCAATGCCAATTTTAAGATGACCAATGAGAAAATTGCAATAGAAATTTTGATAAGCATAATAACTCTGAGCCATCATATGCAAGCATGGAACAAAAAAATCTCACATCACATGTTTCTTCATTGAACAGTTCTTTCCATTGAACCTGAAAGAGAAATATAACATAGGAACAAACTACTTTGATTTAATTTCTAGGAGAATATAAGATGCAAGCTCCATATATCCCTTAGTAGACAAGTAACTATTGTACACCTCAAAAAGTAACTATCTATCATTTGAAGTTACAAGAGAGTTATTAGTCCCTTGTTCCATGGGGATGTGTCTCCCCAGAAAATCCCCACATTTCTAGGACATGGAGACTTGCGGGACACGTGCCCCCATTGTCCCACCACCTCTACCATTGACCCAAGGATGTTTTTGGGATGTCCCCTTGATTTCGTGATGGATTGGGGACTCCAGGGTGTCCTTGAGAGAACTAGGGGACTCTTAGGAGTCTCCCAACTATCCTCATGACTTCCAGGTGTCCCATGCAGCAAGAAAATAAAAAGCCAATCTTTTTTAAAACATCAAAAAGTGTTTTCTATTTTCGTGCCACAAACCCTAACCCTAATGGTCTATGTGCCCCACCCAACCCCTAAGCACTCACAAAAAACTTATAAATAGGCATCTAAGCCTCATTCCAAATCACTCCCAAGTTTCAATAATAGTAAGGATTTGGTGTTGCAAAAAACAAAGTGACAAAATTGTGAAAATGGTGTGCACAATGAAGGTTTGTGAGGTTTTGAAGGCCATAATTTGTGCTTGGTGGTGGGGGCTCCACCCCTTGACCCCATCTTCTATCACAATAGGGAACACACTAAGGGTGTTAACTCCAAACCCCACAAGGGGTGCTACCCCTCGACCCCAATTGGGGCTCTACCCCTAGACCCTAGTGAGGAGGTCTACCCCTTGACCCCATTGGGGGTTCTACCCCTAGACTTTGATGGGGAGCACTGCCCCTTGATCCTACTATGGGCTTCACCCCCAACCTCCACTTGCCAACACCTCATTGTCGTCCCCTCAATGCCCCCAAATCTAGGCCCTTGGTTCCCCCATACCTCAGACCCGTCCCTTTTGTCCCTTTGTCCCAAGACTTCATGGAACATAGGTTATTACTATAGTAAGCCATCCTTGATAGCTAGATTAATGAATAGTAATTAAGGAGAGAGTAACATTAATGTTAGCCAATTTCCACCTTATGGCTATAGCAACAAGGAAGAAGGTGCATAATATATAACAAGAAACCTTCGAATAAAAATCATCCATTCTTCTTCATAGTTACCATGACGAAAGAGAAATTCTAGGAAAGCCATCCCTCATAAGCAGGTGACAAAAATAATTCACTCTCCCTTTCACTTTTTCTAATTTGGTAAACCTTTATACATTTAGCACTACAACAGCGTGTATATTAGCATAGTCCTATAATTATTTTAGACAACTCATAAACTTCACCACAGCAAGATTATTATTTTTCCAAAAAGTATTGTTGTAATATAGAGGAAAATTAGTCATATGAGATGAACTCAAACAGTAAAAGTAAATGGGATTCCAAACCAGAGGTTTGGATCCAAACCCTAGGAGACATGATAAGTGTTGAAATTGGTAAGAACACCAGATCAGAACATCCAACACACTAGGTGTGGTGCATCCAATGCCATAGATAGATAGATAGAAACTAACCTACTTATCATGCATGAGTTAAATGACTTTGCATTATGAATTTTACTTGCATCTTTTGAAGCACCTCTGAAGATGCATGGGAAAGTATGACCATTGACTGTTTAGTGGCCATAATGGGGCCCAATACCAGCATAGGCTCACTATACATTGATAATTTATAATCTCCACCAAGAAATGCAGTCAAGGTTTGCCTAGTAGATTAAAACAAAATTGGAAAAGAAACGCCGCATTGAAAGCATGCTTGTAACAAATAAGAGTAAAGGCTGCAAAAATAGTTCAGTTAGTAGTAGATAATTTTGACCTACTTTTTGGTCATCCATTGACATTAATATAATTTCTTTCTTTCTTTCTTTATACAGAAACAATGTTCAATTTAGACTAAATGTTTTAATTACTGTTTAGATTTCCAAATAATTGAACAGGATGATCACACAGTTTCCTCTCCTTATCTCAACTTTCCCAGTTGTATATAATAGAATAAGACCAACACCTCTAGAACTCTGAAAGGCTGATGCCCATATGCAGGTAGTTTGGAATTTTTCTTTCAGATATACCTTCTTTATACCCTGTAATTACAATCATTTTATTGAACACAGTAGATCAAATGTTGAAAACTAGAACTGCTGCAAAACATAAATGATATGACAGTACTCTTGAAATATACTGGACCTGTATGATGGCTGATGCAGAATATAACCACATACAGTTATCTGAGCAGACTAACAATAAAGTCTGAGGTGTATCGGTACGTGAGACATTAGTTTGTTCAAAATGACTTGATTGTTTAGCTGAGTCCAATTTGTCATCCCTGTTTCCATTTGCAGGATTGATATCTGGTTCTGCATTTCATTGTCACAATATACACAACTTAAGTTGTGTAAGGCAGTCATATGTTGGCAGAACATTTGATTTCAAGTTTGTAATATCTTTTCCCACTGAGTTCCATGTATTTTTATTCTAGCAACATATGCAAAAGGAAACCAAATACCTGCATCTGTATACAATACAAAAAATCAGATAACATAAATAACTCAAGTTGTTACAAAAACAAACCTAAAACATGCATGAATATTGCAGTAGATGGGTTCTTAGGTCGCAGAATAGATGAATTAAGAGAATCTCCTGTTTCTCCATTGAGAGCTATCACTGACGCATCTCTTGCTGCTACAAATAAAATTAATGTTGTTGAATTGTGAAGCATGCAGTTTTCAAACTGCAGAGCACATATACTTGGAGAAGATCCAGAGAAGTAACATTTATGTGATAATACAGTGCACGATTTTGTATCAATAACTGAAACCTGAAAGTAAACGAAAGTATTCTTGAAAGAATCACAAAACAGTTTTTGAAAGGGAATGTCTACAGAAGCATCTTTAATTAACAAACCTTTGGGCTGTAAGGATAAAGACATTTTTAACATATCCTAGGATTACTATAAAAATGCATATAGAAATATTTCTTTGTAAAGCCTAAATAGCACCATGGCATTTTTTATCTTAGCTTGCAAGTTTTACATACCGAGCCTTCTTGGCAGCCAGCAGCAACACGGGTAGAAGAACTGTCAATAGAGATGCACCAAATTTTTGACTTGTGAACTTTAAGTACCCCAATTTTTTGAACCATGGTAGCAAAGTCCCAGGAAGCTCCTGTGTATCAGAAACCAAATAAAATACTAAAAATTTGGCTCTATTGCAGATTATGATTATGTAGAGGCCACGAGGGATATATTTGTTATAACTTGTAACTATAAGGCCTAGAAACAAAAGATACTTCACTGATCTCTAAGGAACTGCAAAAGGATATTCAACAACGTAATCTTAGAGAAAAAATATAGTTAGGATGTTTAGGCTTTGAATTTCTCTCTACTTGTCTATAAGTCTTTTCCTAAAACTCAGAGTGTTGAAAGCTGAGCCACACAAAGTTGCTAACAAGTGAAGATTCAAGAAAGATCACATTTGATATGGGTTTCTTGAAACAAAGCTCTTGAATCAAAGGGGATGCCATAGAGAATGCTATGGGTTTTATGTGGTGGCTATATTATTCTGGCAATGGAAAAACCAGTGCCTATCCTTGCTTACTGAAGGTTGAATTTCACTTCTGCAGATATTTTGGAAAAATAGTTTCCTTGCTATTGCTGTAGTTTTTATAGAAAAAGTCTGTTTCTTTTATTGTAAAATCAGTGTTTAGGTGGTTAGCCTCATTTTTCGTTCTGTTTATTGGTCGGAATGGTTTGTTTTCGTCATCTCATATGCACTCCTTCCACTAGTAATTGCCAAAACAGTAAAACCAAATGGATTAATGTTAAATTAAGCATCTCCCTCTCTCTGCCCCTGTAATTTATTAGTAACACCAGGTAAAAAAATTCATTGTCATCACAAGTGGCAACTCTGGTACAATTCCCTATGCACATCGCTTATGTAGATAACCAATCACTGATCTCTGTGCTAAAACCCTTTATGAAGATTCTTCATTTTATGCCCTCTCACGCAGATAAGAGGAGGAAACATCCAATGCTACAAATTACAAAATACAAATCAATGCAACTAGGGTTTGACTTTTCTGACTTTTAAAAAATCACAAAATCAAACTCCCATGATTTGAATTAGCACGAGATGCCTGATCAATTGAACAGACTTGTGTTCCTCCTCTTTGAATTTATAGAAGCCTGGAAACCCAGTTTGACTCAACGAGTTTGGACTTTCCTGTGAAATAGATGAACTTAGAGTCATAGATAGTAGACAAGACATGTAATATTGGCTACAACTGATGCTTTTGAACAAGCACGTATAAACAGTTTGACTGACCATGTTTGGTCTTTAGAGACCTTGATATTATTTTGATATTCTTGTCTTCTGTATGTTTATTAATTTGGATGTTTTGCCCTCTACCTTTTGAACCACCAGATATTATACCAGCATTATTAGACTCCACAATGTCAGGTTGTCAATTAAACTACAGACAGTTGTAAGAAGTTGGATAAATGAATATTCATTCATTAATTTATTTATGCATCACTAATCAAATCATTTTCATTCCTGCTCCCTTACCTTGATGACTTGAACCCTTGTTCAGGTGGCTGTTAACTTTCTGCTGCTCAGGGGCAATCTTGTAGATTTGAACCTAAAGAGAACATTCAAAAATTAAGAACTGGACATGAATAAATGATAAACAGTCACGGTACCAAGTTTAATCTTTTTGTTAAGAATCCACCTCCATGAGTAGAAGTCATGAGTTCCTTCTAAAGGCATAGAGTTTGTTTACACTTCAAAAGCTAGCTACTAAACAATGAAAGAATGCATTTATTTTGATGGATTCCAAGTGAGAAGCAGTCTTTACCATTCCAAGTTGATCACCGGTAACAAGTAAACAGGAAACACGACAGAAATCAATGGCTGTAATTGCACAACTTTTCACAGTAGCTTCTACATCACTCTGCACATTGTAATGCATTAAATAAAGAACTGGAATATGACATGCTTCACAGGATTAAATTGTTTCTGTTTCCAATGTTCAGATCATGCCAGTCATCGATGTGGATAAAATAATCCTTTTACAAAACAACCCCTTAGCAAGGCAATTAAAAGCCATCTGAAGAACAAACTAAAACATAATGAGAAGAAAAAGACTTTTTGGTTGTAGGAGAATCTTTACCCGAGTTTTTATGGAAAGTAGTAAAAACATGAGAGGAGATGATGCATCCCACACATTGACCATTCCATTATTATGCCCAGTTATATACAGACTCCTGATCTTCATTAGTCCGTCAAAATATGTAGAATAAGGATTATTATCCACTGTAGATTGTTTTGTGCCTATTGGTAATGTAGGTGGAAAAAGCTGTTTTGACACTCTATGAAGCTGGATTGAAAAAATAAAATTGAAGGATTAGGTCATCCAGAATATTTTGTAAATTTTAAATTATCAAGAGAGTATCAACCATAGTGTTGAGGCTCAAGGAGTACTGGCAAGTATTTGCCAAGACATGAGCTGAGGCAGTCTAGGCAAGTTATTGCCAAGTCTACCAAAACATAAGACGAGAAATTAAAAGCAAACTTATATATTACATTTTTAATAAAATTTTAAATTTTGGTCAAATTTTTTTGGCTAAGTTTGACTCAAAGTCAAAAACACGTTGCTGAGTACTCGCTGAGTTCAAGTCTCAACACTATGGTATCAACAGTGTGCCAATACATGTGGATATTTCAAGAGATCACCTGTGATAAAGCATGAGAAGACTCATTATTATTTGGAATTGTAACAAGTTTTGCAACTGTTATACTAGAGTCTGCAAAAGGTGGCTTGATCATAATGGGTTTAGGAAGAGACAGCAATGAATTGCAATCCGCATCAATAAGCCGCTTTTCAATTTCAGAATCATCATAGGCATATAGATGACTTTCTTGTGATAAAACCAAAAGATATACCCCAGAACCATTGCCTTTCGAATGCATTCTTGAGAGTATTGCCATCTCTATTACAGGTTCAGGCAATACAAGCTCCAATTCACATTGATTAGTTTTATTCCCACCTAGACCAATCTGGAGATGAATAACCTGCCAAGCAAACAAATAATGTTATTAACATATAAGATAAAAAACCGATTGTTTTTGTCAACACCTGTAATTTGGCATTATGATACTTGGTGAACCTAAATATAACCAATATGGTGTTCCAAAATAAATAATAGGGTGGATTTATGAGAAGTAGTTAAAATAAGGTCCAAGAAGGATTTACGGAGTGGACAACGGGCTCTTCAATGGATCATTACTTATTTAATTTGCTTGAAATTTGTACTAGTACCAATATGGAAATTTGCTTCAGCCCCAATTAAAGTTAAACATTTAATCATATATGTTTAAAATGCCAAAGCAATTGAAAACCTATCATATTTATGCTACATTGTACCAAAGTTCCAAAACTGGCTCTTACAATACTACATTCAGATTATCATTTATTAAGTATAAGATATATTTATGTAATGGAATACAGCTTGAGGATAAGAGAAATACCCGAATCACATTTGAAGGGTTGGAATCAACACCTCCATAGACATAGAGATGACCACAACTATCATTACTTGAATGCCATTTGATTGAAACTATGGCCATTTTTCTCTTGCTACTGAAAAGCTGCAATTTAGAGATCGATGAAGTTTGAGAATCACATGATTCCGAACCTTTAGCAGTAGGGTTGGATTTCAGTTTTGATATTGTTGGCACACTCCACAACCAGATGTCTCCATCGGTATAGCCGATAGCTATCCTAGTCCCATGAGAGCATGCCCAACATGCAGAAGATATGTTTTTCTCTTTTTCAATATCTTTGCTTTCAAGCGTATCTAAGGATTGAAGTCCTCCTTGATACTTTTTTGTAAGACCTTCCTTTTTTTGAATCTCTTCATTACCTCCTCTTGCAAGAACCTTGCTTTCCAGAATACCCCACAAAATAAGTAAACCATTTTTAAAGATGATGAGAACCCTGCATGTCATGCAAAAAAATAAGTGTCAATTCAATACTAAATCCCCACATAATCCAATATAAAAGAAACTAAGCTATGAATTTACAGTGAAGATATGAATTTATAGTGATGCTTACTCTGATAGGAAAAGAAAATTTCCTATCTATCCCTTTTTAGCTTAATATAGACACACTGTCTAAATGAAATGAAACAATAGGTATAAGTTACCCAACTAGCATGTTGTACCCTAAATTACCAGCTTAAATCAAATAACATATTCCATTATATTTCTTATCTATTTTCCTATTTCCTATATTTGAGATGACATCATTTTTGCACAATTACATACACAAGAATACACATAAATTTACAAAGTCAATGCAAATGATTACAAAACATTTTTTACTTTTAGATTTAAACATTTTTCTTCTAACAAAAATAAGACAATAAAACAAAGTGAGTAAACCCTATCAACTATATATATATATATATATAGAGAGAGAGAGAGAGAAATAGATAAATAGATAGATAGAAAAAGAGCCCTCTTGGGATCAAGGAGCCAAAGGTCGAAGTAGAAGCTAAAATTTAGGGTATAGAAACTAGAAGTGTCACATGTATATATTGTTAGGGTTTTAATATGTCTTTTACAAGACACCACAAAATAGATCTAAACTAACATAAACCTAAGCTAAATTGACCCTAGACTAAAAACTAGAAACATGATATACAAATATGCACACTATACAAGGTTCATTGAGGGGGTTTTGTTGGAACATACATCGGAATACTGAGAGGGGGAGGAGGGTGAATCAGTATTCTATCAGATCTCAAAACTTCCAAAACAAAAAAAACTTCAAACTCTACCACATAAACAAGAACATGAAAGATAGAAACAATGCACAACACAACACAACACCAAATGTACGTAGAAAACCCCAAAAGGGAAAAACCATAGTGAGAAATGTTCCTAAGAGCTATTGTCCTAATCCAGTCTCACAAATGAATAACAGTTACAAATTTGTTTTAGGACTACAACCCAAGGAAACTACTACTCCCTAAAAAAAGGTTTTAGGGTCACTCCCAAGGAAGCTACAACTCCTTGCAAACTTTGTTTTAGGGCTACAACCCAATGAAGCTACAACTCCCGAATCTAAGAACAATCTCAAGAAAGATTACAAAATGGCAATCCTTCCATTGTCTGAAACTAACAATTAGGCTCAATCCTTTTGATGATTGCAATTTTTCTTTGTCCCTTTGCAAATGTCTTCTTTGTAGCTTAATGGCTCAATTCTTTCAAACTTCAAGAATTTTTGCCTTTGGCTCACTACCTCTAGCAAACAATTAAGCACCTTCTTCACTTCCCTTCTGTCACAAAAATATGTTCAAGATGAAACCAGAAAGGAACTTACACTTTTTCTCTTTCTCTTTCAGTCACTTGTGTAATTTTCATCATGTCGCACACACATCATGACCTAGATCAACTAGGTTTACAATTTATACATGATATTACATTTATAACAATTCATATGTCGGCCTACAACAGAAAATATTACATTTGCAATTTGGCCAAAGATAAAACAATCAACATGAAACATGTAGAGGGCAAGACCCTAAAGACTACACGCAACACCAGTAAGAGGAACATGCCTTGCGAATTCCAACACACATTTAACTTGGTCCTAAACACTCTTCACAACTTCGTTCTTCAATGAACATCAGCCGCATGCTTCACAAATTCAAATTAGGTTGGCCTTAAACAAGAAAATATGAAACATGAAGCATGACAACCTTCACAACATTGGTGATATACATGAATGATAAAACAATGATTGCGCTTTACCCAAATGAGTCGGCATGACCCATACAACACCTTCAAACACTTCTTAGACTTTGCTCACACTTGAACTCGTGGTGCACAACATCAACATACCTAAGTCAGCCAGGAAAAAGCATAACCCAACAAAACGTCCATTCTAGACCATGGCTAGTTCTAGAGAAGACAGACAACACTTTGCAGAACAACAACAAACATCACATGATATTTAGGAACATTCTCATACATCCCTTTCACAACTTCATGCAACAACAAGATGGCGCAAGCCAACAAACAATGAAACTAGTCACCAAACAACACAATCCTATACTCTGTCATCTTCAACATTCTCTGCGGAAAGACTAATGACATGAAACTTTGGATATACCATCTTCATGACATGTTGAACTTATCTTCTAAACCACATAACCATATCTACAAATGCAAAGGAATGCAAAGCCAAAATATTCACCTTTGAAAACACCAACACAGGATCAACACAGGCTTTAACCTGTCACTCACAAAAACATATTTCCAGAACTCAAATGAACTGAAACTTGGATCACACATGTCCTAACACATCATGAAGCTATCTTCCAAACCGCAGGAGCAAAGCGTCACCAACAGAGCATTTCTCAGAGACTCTGGCAACCAAACAGTCAAACTCCAACTCTCTTTTGACATCAACAACTCTCTTTTGACATCAATGGCAACCAAATTGCAACAATCTCCCCCTTTGTCATTGATGGAAAAACCATCCTCACACCACTTTGATGCACTATCTCTCTCCCCCTTTGACATCAAAGAAAAAGGGAAAATGGACTTTCTCTCCCCCTTTCAAGCACAATTTCTCCTCTTCAAACTCTCCCCCTTTGATGTACATTCTCTCCTTCTTGAAACAACTTACAGGCTCCCCCTATTAGCAACAACCACTATCTGCTCGCATAAGAATTAGCCGCCGTTAGTTCAGGAATAAGGATATGGCTTGAGTTACTCCCCCTGGATAGATGCACCAACCATGCATCTAGCATGAAGGAGGGGCAATTACCCCTAACTTCTGCCTGAGATACTCAAATGTATCCTTTGCAAGTGCCTTGTGAAAATGTCTGCAATTTGATCCTTTGTAGATGCATACTCTGACTTCACTTCTTTGTCTGCAACTTTTTCTCTCAAAAAGTGATACTGAATTGATATGTGCTTGGTTCTAGAATGCATCACCGGATTCTTGGAAATATTGACGGCACTTGTGTTATCACACAAAATAGGAATAGGCTCATCATACTTGATCTTGATATCCTTCAATGTTTGCTTCATCCACAATACTTGAGTACAACAAGATGTTGCAGCAATATACTCTGCTTTTGTTGTTGACAAAGATACTAAAACTTGCTTCTTACTATGCCATGACACCACTATGCTTCCTAAAAAGAAAACACCGCCACTGGTACACCTGTCATCAACACAACCAGCCCAATCAACATCAATGTAAGCACTCAGATCAAAGTCATTTCCTTTTGGATACCACAATCCAAAATTTGGAGTGCTCTCTAGATATCCGAATATTCTTTTGACTGCATTCACATGAGTTTCTTTAGGATTAGCTTGAAATATTGCAACCAAACATACCGCATGCATGATTTCAGGTCTTGAAGCAGTTAAGTACAACAAACTTCCAATCATAGATCTATATAGAGTTTGATCATCCAGGGGAGACTATAATGTCCCCTTCTCAGTAGTGATCAGTACAATTGGCCATTAGCCTATCCCAAAGGCCCGTAGGCTAGTCAGAAGCAGAAATTAGGGTTTCCTATTTTCTAGGAGGATGTTTTGGTGTTTTTGATGGTTTGCATGTTGGAGATTTGCAGTTTTGATTCTAGATTCCTTTTGAGTTTTCAGAGAGCTTCACAGTGGTGTGACATGCAACTGAAATTGAGGACTTTCCCGGACTTACTATTTTTAGTAAGTTGCGACGGCTGCTCAAAATGTGGAGAAAATGCATTTGGACACACTATTTTTAGCAACATGCTACTTTTAGTAAGTGCTATTTTTAACGGTGCTATTTTTAGCAGGGTTTCAACAGGCCAGTTCTAAGGCTATTTCAGGCAAATTAGTTTGAGTAGTTTTGGTCTTCAACACTTCTGAGCTATTTTTGGTAGGTCAAAGCTTGAGATGGGCGCTTTACTTGTTGAGGTAAAATATTTTAATATTCTAGTGAAAATTGGCTAAGGCTTGGAGGACAAGTTATTTGAAGAAATAATTAAGTCATATTTTAATATATTTCATGTGGACGCCTAGCCTTGAGGAGATAAGATATTTTATAAAGTATTTCACTTTAATGCTTTTGGACGCCAATATTATACTTTATTTGTAATTTTGATAAAGTATAGTGCTTTCTTGAGATGGACGACTTGGGGACAGGATGAAATGAAATGCAAATTACAGAATTTTGTGAAGTGAATGTGAATTTGAGTTAGGCGTCCATCTTGGAAGGAAATTGAATTTGAATTTGGAGTGAAAAAGTTATAAATATGAGTGTTGGGCTTCTCATTTCTCATCCATGAAGAAATTATAACGAAGTGTTGCCGAAATGGTGACTGAATTGCTTCGAGGAATGCATACCTCCTAGCTTATACTTAGTTTCTTGCTTGAAAGATAGCAACTAGCTAAGTGAGAAGGTTGTTCTTTACACTGAAGAACAGATGGAGCTCATTGTAATGAAGTTGTTTGAATTTTTCTGATGTCTTTTGGGTGTTTTGTTAGTTTACAGGTTGCTGGTTTACTATGGAGCTGAAAGTGATTTTCAATCATAAGTCTAAGAGGGATGTTTGTTTGCTTCTGGGTAGTTGTTCAATCCTTTCCTAGGCCCTGGGCGCCCCTATTTGTTGAGTTTGGGATTTTTTTATGAAGTCTTGGATTTTATAATGCTGGTCGCCCCTCTTGGGAGGCCGTACCATGCCTGGGAACTATCTTGGGAAGCATGTTTAAAATAATATTTCATATTTGTAGTGGTTTTTTGGTCTTAGCTTGGTCGCCTACTCCTTAGGCATCATTTACATTTGGTTTCAGGTGTGTTGGTCGAATTTTGAGAGAGTTATGAATAATTTGGTGTGTCTCATGTTGCTGGTCTGAGTTTTGTACTTGTTGGTTTGTCATATCAGATTTTATTAGTTGGAGTTTTTGGTCTTGTTTTTCATGGTTGGGAGTCTTTTGGAGTTGGAGAGACATTCTATAACATTTGTGGCACTTTGGACATATCTAATACCTGGCTCTTGCAAATTTTATTTCACATTGTAACGCTGATTCAGTAGTACTGATCAGCTCTTTAATATTTCTACAAATTTCTATTGTATTCCCACTTTTAGTGGAAGAAGGCTGGCCTTGCCGCCTTATTTACTTTCTTGCATAAGCATTTTCATTCCCACCGTTCGGTAGAAGAGACAGGGCTCATCGTCTTTACTTTCTGTACTACATTCCTCATCTACTAATCGGCTAAGCCGTCACTCTACTCCCACTGAATAAGAGAATGAGTTGCATACTTTGTATTTCTAGCATTCAGTTTCAAGCTAACGATCCCCAACGCCAAATGCTCACACCTCCCCCGTCATTGGGATCTTGGTGTACATTCTTGGTTAGGGTTACATTCCAGTGTTGGTTTATGATTTCTCTAACGTTAACGGGTGAAACTGCTTGTGAAAAATTGAAAAAATTGTAAGGGGGTCATTTCAATGGTATCAGAGCCAAGATCCTGCCATCCTGTGACCATCAGAGTTCAGCTGTCAAATATGTGATAGAGAAAACAGATACTTCACCAGAAGTCAGGCAAGAACTCAGCATCAGTATCCACCAGTTTCAGAGGTAAAGACACTTTCAGAGGCTTTGAGAGAGACTGGTAAAGCAGTTGAAAACATGTCAGAAGGTTCTAGACCTTCAATGGAAGAAAGGGAAGCTAGAATGGAAAGGAAGTTTGATGGCATGATAGATATGATGTCACGTTTGCTATCAAGAATGGATTAGCAAGCTACTCAGAATCAGCCCCAAAATCAACACCATAATGTTGGAGAAAACAATGGTGTCAATGGCAACAATAGCAATGGAGGTTCAGTGCACAATGGGAGAGACAAAATTATCGGCCAACATGAGGCCACCTCTAGAGGGTCAGCCTCTAGAACTCTTTTCCCTACATTCACTCAAAGGGAAGAACCACAAGCGGAGCTCATGGTACCTTTTGCAGATGATGCAAGAAAAGCTTACATGGAGTACGCCATTTTACTTCCTAATCTTAGAGACCAATGGTTCTTTGATCAGTTCATGAATCAAAGTAACAGAAGGAATGGTGGAAGAACTGAATACCGTCCTCCTATGGGCCCTAGAACAGATTATCAACAAGCCCTCGGAAAGGTGACTTTGGCCCACTTTGATGGAAGTGATAAATGTACAACAAGATCATGGGTTCAAAAGCTTGACAACTACCTCTCACTAAGACCTATGCCTGAAAAGGATGCCATAAAGTTTGCAACCTTGCACTTAGAAGGAGCTGCCCATAAGTGGTGGTACCATGGTTTGGTCACTCTTGGCCACAACCTTATTCAAACATATGAAGAGTTCACTAACAAGCTGATTGAGAGGTTCGACACTAAAGACCCCGAAGTGAAGTTTCATGAGATTGCGTAGCTGAAACAGCATGGCTCGTTGGATGCATATATTGTAGATTTTCAAAGGATTTTCGTGATGGTGCCCAATGTAATGTCCCCATTTTGGCCATACGCTCTTCTTTGACTGATAGCCTATTTCTGGAAATCCGTAGGTTGATCAGAAGTGAAATTAGGGTTTCCTTGCTTGGAGTTTTGTGGCATTTCTAGGTATTTACTATTTTTAGTAAATACTAATTCTGGCAGTGGTTCGGTTGTCAGCCTTCATTAAGTCATTTTCAGTTGGAGCAGTTGTTATTATGGCTTGGTCTTCAGAGAGCTTTATTTGGTGAAAAATATTTAATTAAAGGCATTATGTTTTAATTCACTGTTGACACCCCCTTGGCCTAAGGAGATAACTTAAGTTGTTTTTAAAATGGGGCCATGAAGGGTACGCCTTCATAAAGAGCTTTATTAATTTTATTAAGAACTTTATTCCTTGAGCAAAAGTGGATGCCACTTTATATTATTTGAATAAAGTGAAATTCTTGGAGGCTTTTGGGACGCCACTTGAGAAGTTGACTGGTCTTTGGGAATTGGAAAGGTCTCTTGTGTCTTTTGAGCTGCTTCTCAGGCAATTGAAGAGTTTTGTTGAGCTCTTATTTATTGAAGGTTTTTGCTCCAGCATTTGATCCATTCATGTTATCATATTGTTATGCTGTCGGAATGACATTTGAACTAATGCTTCGAGGATGCTACCTCCTAGCCACTCTCCAATTTCGTGTTTGAAATACAACACCTAGTTGGTTTTTGCTGCTTCTCATCCAGACTAGCAGATTTGTGCTTATAGTTGAAGTTTTGATAAATTTTCCAGATTTTGAAGTTGCTGATGTTTATACAGCTGAAAGTGAATTCTGTTAGCAGCTCTTGGAATAAAATTATTTTGGTTATGGGTATTTTTGCTGAGTGATTATTATGCCAAGGCGCCCCCTCTTGCAAAGTTTCGGATTTTAATTTGAAGCCTTCAATTTTTTAAGCTAAAATCGCCCCTTCTCAAGGCCGTACATTTTAGTTTGCATTGGGAATTGTGTCAGAAAATAAAGGACGTGATTTGCTGCTGTTTCTTCCTCCTGGTTTGGTCGCCTACCTTCCAGAAGTCCATTGCATTCAGTTTCAGTCAATTTGGAGGTGAAATGAGTGAGTTATGAGTATTTTATTAATTTCCAGTTTGCTGATATGAATTTCCAGAATTCTGATTTTTATATCAGATTGTTGCAATTTCCAGTTTTTGGTCATATACTTCAGTATTTGAGAGTTATATCATTGTAAAAGTTCATGCTTAATATCTAAGGTTCATTCCTTATCAATGTAATTGTAATTTGCAGAGTTTTAATTTGTAAGGTTGAGATTAAGCATTACTAATCCAACCAATCTTTCATTTCTGCAATTACTTTCTGTTCTATCATTAAATTACCCCTGGATGGTTTACCGCCAGTGTGGACAGTCTATTTTGTAACTCTCATATACCCACATTCATAGTGGTGAATCCCCACAACTCTGTGGATGCCCGCCGCAGCGGACGAATTGCTTTAATTGTAATCTCTTCCCCCCACTGTTTGGTGGTAGTGTGGAAATGTTCTTCATGGCTGGTTATCCGCCTATCAGTTAATGTTCTTCATGGCTGGTTATCCGCCTATCAGTTTATAATTTCAATTTTTAAGACTCTGTCATATGTTAGCACCTCGCCCTCAGTGGGATCTTGAGTGCACATTCTTGACGTTGAGTAGTTTTCATTTCAAGTTCAGTTTTCAAGTTTGATGCTAACGCTAATCCAGTTAACTATTGCTGGTTACGTTGTGTTACTTCTTCAAAAAAAAATTGGTTAGCATATTTCAGTGGTATCAGAGCAGAAGACCCTGCCATCCTGTGGCAAATTTGCAGTTGTGTATCAGATGAGTGACAGAGATCTCCGGTACTATACCAATAGTCAGAGCAGATTTTAGTTCAGCTCCTTGTGGTATCCAGAAGTTGGCAATTAGGCATGGCTAATGAAGAAGAGATGAAGTTGGCAGAGACTCTCTTTATGGCTGGAAAGAGACTTGGTATAGAATTTCAGTCAAGAGAAGATGAACAAAAAATTCTTCATTTGTTAGAACAATGTTTGAGACAAGTGAAGCAATCACCTTCAGAGAAAATGGAGTTGGCACTAGCTCCTACAGTGAATTTTTTGAATCAGCCCTATTGGTTGGGGCATCCTGATGAAGAAACCAAGCTACTGATTTCTTCCTGTTTCATGGAGATAATAAGAATTGTAATTCCCCAATTGCCCTATGATGTCGAAACTATGAAGACCATATTAAATATGATAGTGGAAAGTTTTCAAGACCTTGATGAAATTGATAGCAATCAGTACTCCAGAAGAGCTACTATATTGAAGATGTTTTCTGAACTCAAAACAAGTATTTTGCTGGTTGAATTGGGTATGCAAGATCAAATATATTATTTGATCCATTACCTCTTCATTTCAACTTGGAGTGAACAAGAAGAGGATGTAGTTGCAGCAATGAGAAACATTTTAATTTTAACTATCAATGAGATGGATGACATTCCAAAATCCGTCTTAACTTTTATGTTAAACATTCATGAACAAGAAGGAAAGAATTCCTCTACTGCTGGTATGTTGATCAGAGATTTGTTCATTCAATGTGATAGAAAATTGAAGCCACACATGAGGAAGATAGAGCAGAAAAATGAGTTGTCCGCACATGCTGAGGGTGAGTGCAGGGAGGCAACATCAATTTTGAATACATATGAAGAATTTATGACAAGTGACCAAGAAGATTTCTTTGGTATGTATGTGGATGCTAATGATAAAATCAGCAACACATCTATTCATGATGGGTTTGTTGAAGATAAAAATGATAAATTAATCAAAGCAGCCAACTTTGATGACTTTTATTTCCAGTATAATGACGGTGGCAAAGGAGGTATTGAGCTTGATCATCAAACTAAGCTCTTGGAGGAAGTTACCGATGAAGATTTCAGTTTGAATGGAATGAGGAATGACTCATTCAATGAGTCAACAATCCAAGAGGAGCATGAAGATCTTGTTCCTGTTGATCATTACAATCAACCCTTTTGCATTTGGGATCCTGGTGAGATGGCACCAAGGTATGCTAAAGAACTTGAGTGGGATAAATTTCCCTTTGATCCTGATAAAGTTCAAAATTCATTTTGTATTTCAAGCTATGAAGTCATTGGAGAAGACATTGTCTTTGATGAAGAAGCTTGTTTGGCAAAGCTCCATAAAGATTCCTTTGAGGTAGTAGTAGCCACTAAAGCAGAGTATGTTGCTACCAAGACTTTAAGAGAATCAATCAATAATGATTCATTGTTTGAAAATATTGCTGTTAGGAAGGAAGCTGATTTTGAGAATCAAGTCAAAGAAAATAAATCAGAAAAGTTGATGTTTGATGAGCAAAGCTTCTTTGCTGATTTTGATCATGGGCCTAAAGAGCTGCAAGTTTTGAAGGATAACTTAATGGTTTCAGAAGAGAAAATTGTTAAAGCATTATCAAGATTTGATAGCACACACAATTTTGTTGAAGAACTCTACTGGAAGTCACAGTTTGAAGAGAGACAAAATGGAGTTAAAGGAGTCACTCTTTCCAAGTTGCAAACTACCAAAGAAGCATTGGAATCATTAAAGATAGATTATTTGCATTTACTGTCAGATAGGGATAATGCCATTAAGTTTGCAGAAGAGACCTATGATGCCTACCAAGAGAAGGAGAAAGAAGTTGATCGTCTTTACCTTGATCTTTCCTTAGCTCATCACTCTTTATGCAAGGGAGAAAATCAAATTCTTATTGCAGCCACACTTGAAGGACAAGAAGCTGATACAAGGATTATGGAGATCAAGCAAATAGTTGAAGGCATTAATGAACTCCATAATGATGAAACCTTGCTTAATTTTAAGGAGATTCATGAAGATGATGGTAATTGGAAGGTAAATCAAGAGTGTGAACTCTTGAGTTGGGAAGAGAACTTGCCTCAAGAAGGGATAGCTTGCAGCCATGAGCTTGAATCAACAAAGTGCATGTTAGCGAATGTTCAGTTGGGTGTAATGGAGGTAGGAGACCAGCTAGTTGATTTCAAACTTCTCAGAGAATGTAGGGACGAGATATATTCTGTGATTGATAATCCTCCAAGCTTGCTTGTAAGTGAATGCATAAGAGGTTTAGAGAATTCAGTCTCCATATGGGAAGTGTTGATTCATGACGACTTCCCCATCTTTGACACCAAGGTGTTAAAACATGTTTTGGTAAGACATATTGTTTACATGCCTGACAGTTTATCCTTTGGATTGAGTAATGCTCACACTATCTTGTCTTGGGAGAAGGATTTGAAGACGATGTTTGTTTCAGGCTCCCTTGTTTTTGAAGCTTTCTTGGATAGACTTCAATGGTTTACCAAAGAAGTCAATAATTTTCTGGGTGTGCAATTGGAGTTGATTGGTACTCAGGAATTTGTTGTGAAAAATCTTTTGGGGTATGGTAGGAAGCTTCATTGGAGGGATAAGGATCAAACATTCAAAATTAATGGTGCTTTTTCCTTTCTTACCAGCCACTTGATGATTCCATTTGTTTACCAACAAATGGATTGGAGAGAAATTTTGAGCAAAGAATGGTTCTTTGCTGTAATGGAACTCTTAGAGTGGGTGTTTCCACCCTTGTGTTCGAGCAATTTGGTCAAGATGAATGTGGATTTTCAATATTGCAGCAGTTGTTCCTACTCTTGTTTGCAGATTTCTTTGAACTCTAATGTTGAGTCTTTCATTCTTGATTTGGTGGTAGCTGCTGGTCACTCCATTGCAACAGCAACAAGCGAAGATTCTAGACTTATTACTCATAAAGTTTGGGAGAAAGTTGAACCTAAACAAATTATTTACTTTCTTAACAATCTATCTCTTGAGTTGAGTGATGTTTTGGCCCATCCTAGTCCTTTGAGGGAATGGGAATTGAGGACAACTTTTGTTTTGCGCTCCATTAATGTTGATGTTTCCATGAGTGGGCTGCATGGGTTTATCAAAGAAGACTCTAAATTCTTGAGTTTGCATTTTGCCTTGATTAGTACTTGGAGAAGTGTTGTGTACTATTTCAGATGCATTGGAAAACATTTTCAGTCGAGTATCCATGTTTGGAATCCTCAATATGGCTTGATGGAGATTGTTACAACTAGAAAGAGAAATCTTTGGAGAGATAAGAATTTAATTTTCAGATCCTCCGATGATGTCCCCATCTTCGCTAATCATTTGAAGGTTCTTTTTGCTCATCAACTGGTGAATTGGAGAGATATTTCGAACAAAGGATGGTTTAATGTTGGTTTGGAGTCTCTTGAGAAGATGTTTTCAGCCTTGGTCATGAGCAATTGTTCTATTATGGACGCTGATTTTCAGTATTGCAGCAACTGTTCAGTTCATTGCATGATGATTTTCCTAAAATCAGATTTTGAGAGGTTCATTTCAGTTTTCATAGGCAGCTGGTACATTCATTCTTCCTCTTCTCAATCTTTTTTCAGTAATGGTTTATGGCCTCAAAAGTGGGAAATGATGCTCCATAGTGATTTGGACCAGATTTGGATAGTGTTTAAGTTCCTTTCCAGTGATTTACTCTATACAATTTCTTGCACTAGTGTTTGGGGCAGCGAACCCTTGCTTGTTTGGGTTCAACTATTTGAGACTTTTGAGATTTTAGTGGGAGTTTTCATAAATTTTCTTGCATATATTAGAATTATTCAGAAGAGGCATTATACATCCTTGAGGAGCTTTGATGATGCGGCTGTTATGAACATGCAAAGGGCTGTTTATTCTTTTACAAATAGCTATGATGGAGTTACCTTTGTTGATGTGATTTGGTTTGACGCTTTGAGCAGTGATGTTGATGAGAATATATTTGAGTTGTTTAGAGTAATCTTCTTTATTCTCAGGATGGTGATTGACATTAACATCGCAGATGTTAATTCCTCAGAGTTTATTGGGCAGGAGATGCTGCTACATTTTGATTCCATTCCTTCCATGTTTTTCAGTTTGAATTTTAGGCATGTTATCTCCTTGAGGTTGCAGGGATGGTTTGTGCAGTTCTGGTGCAGTGATTTCATTTGTGTGATCAGAGTAGAGCAGCATCAGCATGATGGAACCTTTCCGAGATGGACTTGGGACCCCGGGATCCTACATGTTTGGTGGGATCAGTTTGGAGTGTTGTGGCATTGCTTGAGGACAAGCAATTTTGGGAAGGGCGGACTGTAATGTCCCCATTTTGGCCATACGCTCTTCTTTGACTGATAGCCTATTTCTGGAAATCCGTAGGTTGATCAGAAGTGAAATTAGGGTTTCCTTGCTTGGAGTTTTGTGGCATTTCTAGGTATTTACTATTTTTAGTAAATACTAATTCTGGCAGTGGTTCGGTTGTCAGCCTTCATTAAGTCATTTTCAGTTGGAGCAGTTGTTATTATGGCTTGGTCTTCAGAGAGCTTTATTTGGTGAAAAATATTTAATTAAAGGCATTATGTTTTAATTCACTGTTGACACCCCCTTGGCCTAAGGAGATAACTTAAGTTGTTTTTAAAATGGGGCCATGAAGGGTACGCCTTCATAAAGAGCTTTATTAATTTTATTAAGAACTTTATTCCTTGAGCAAAAGTGGACGCCACTTTTATATTATTTGAATAAAGTGAAATTCTTGGAGGCTTTTGGGACGCCACTTGAGAAGTTGACTGGTCTTTGGGAATTGGAAAGGTCTCTTGTGTCTTTTGAGCTGCTTCTCAGGCAATTGAAGAGTTTTGTTGAGCTCTTATTTATTGAAGGTTTTTGCTCCAGCATTGGATCCATTCATGTTATCATATTGTTATGCTGTCGGAATGACATTTGAACTAATGCTTCGAGGATGCTACCTCCTAGCCACTCTCCAATTTCGTGTTTGAAATACAACACCTAGTTGGTTTTTGCTGCTTCTCATCCAGACTAGCAGATTTGTGCTTATAGTTGAAGTTTTGATAAATTTTCCAGATTTTGAAGTTGCTGATGTTTATACAGCTGAAAGTGAATTCTATTAGCAGCTCTTGGAATAAAATTATTTTGGTTATGGGTATTTTTGCTGAGTGATTATTATGCCAAGGCGCCCCCTCTTGCAAAGTTTCCGATTTTAATTTGAAGCCTTCAATTTTTTAAGCTAAAATCGCCCCTTCTCAAGGCCGTACATTTTAGTTTGCATTGGGAATTGTGTCAGAAAATAAAGGACTTGATTTGCTGCTGTTTCTTCCTCCTGGTTTGGTCGCCTACCTTCCAGAAGTCCATTGCATTCAGTTTCAGTCAATTTGGAGGTGAAATGAGTGAGTTATGAGTATTTTATTAATTTCCAGTTTGCTGATATGAATTTCCAGAATTCTGATTTTTATATCAGATTGTTGCAATTTCCAGTTTTTGGTCATATACTTCAGTATTTGAGAGTTATATCATTGTAAAAGTTCATGCTTAATATCTAAGGTTCATTCCTTATCAATGTAATTGTAATTTGCAGAGTTTTAATTTGTAAGGTTGAGATTAAGCATTACTAATCCAACCAATCTTTCATTTCTGCAATTACTTTCTGTTCTATCATTAAATTACCCCTGGATGGTTTACCGCCAGTGTGGACAGTCTATTTTGTAACTCTCATATACCCACATTCATAGTGGTGAATCCCCACAACTCTGTGGATGCCCGCCGCAGCGGACGAATTGCTTTAATTGTAATCTCTTCCCCCCACTGTTTGGTGGTAGTGTGGAAATGTTCTTCATGGCTGGTTATCCGCCTATCAGTTAATGTTCTTCATGGCTGGTTATCCGCCTATCAGTTTATAATTTCAATTTTTAAGACTCCGTCATATGTTAGCACCTCGCCCTCAGTGGGATCTTGAGTGCACATTCTTGACGTTGAGTAGTTTTCATTTCAAGTTCAGTTTTCAAGTTTGATGCTAACGCTAATCCAGTTAACTATTGCTGGTTATGTTGTGTTACTTCTTCAAAAAAAAATTGGTTAGCATATTTCACCCAACATCACTAAAAGAAGACTTGTTGTGTTGTTCTCGGAAGATTTGATGGAACCATTGAAGGGGTGGGTAAAAGCATTTGATCCACCTAGTCTCGATGAAGCTATCAAGAAAGCTAGAAGCATGGAGTTGGCTGCCCCTATGCCTAAATTTCAGCCTAGGCCCTTTGCACACAAGAAAGATAAGAAGTACCTTACAACTCATCATAAAAAATTCCCTTCTAAGATGGATGATGAGCTTCGTGAGAAGCTTAGAAAAGAGGGAAAATGTTACACATGCAAAGAACCATGGACTAAAGGGCATAGATGCTATGGAAGAGGACATTCTAACCACATGGAGGCCTATTCTGATTTTAGATCAGAATCTGATTACTTGGAGCAGCGGTCTAATTTTGCAGAAAGTGAGGAAGAGAAAGCTCCAGAAGAGTCTGAAGATGATCAAGGAGGTGGGGGCAGATTTGCCCAGCTTTCTAGTTTCCAGAAGAACAAATCTTTCAAGGTTCATGGTATGCTTGGAGGGCATCGAATTATGGCTTTGATTGATACCGGAGCAACACACAATTTCATTGATGAAGCAGTGGTTGCAAAGAGAGGACTCAAAACTAAAGAATTCGAAGTTTTTAAAGTCACAGTGGTGGATGGATTTCATATCTCTTGCAATCAGAAGGTTTCTAACATGTCTATGCAATTGGGAAACTATGAAGTCAAAGATGACTTCTATGTTGTTAGCATTGGAGATACAGATGTTGTCCTTGGCATTCAATGGCTGCGATCTCTTGGAGAGATCTCTCTAAATCTGCAAACAATGGAGCTAAAATTTCAATCCGATGGAAAGAGGGTGGTATTAAGAGGAATGACAAATGGAGGCCCACGCATTGTATCCTTCAAAAGAGAGGATGATTCAACATGATCAAGTTGAATGGGCAGCAGAATGTATGATTCTACTAACTAATCCAGTTGAAACAAAAAGGGACTATCCACCTGATATTCAGTCATTGCTCACTAAGAAGAGTGAGGTCTTTGCTGATCTACCTCCTGGTAGACCTCCTAAAAGGGGGACTAAGCACGTCATCGAACTTAAAGATGGGGCCAAGCCAATTATCACAACCCCATACCAATATCCTAAGAAGCAAAAAGATGAGATTGAAAAGAACATAAGAGAACTCTTGGAGATGGGTTTCATTCACCCAAGTAAGAGTCCTTTTGTTTCAGTTGTTGTGCTTGTGAAGAAAAAAGATTGCACCATCCGCATGTGTGTAGACTACCGTGCGTTGAATCAAAGCACAATCAACAACCGGTATCCTATTTCCAGGATAGATGAGCTCATTGATAAGCTACATGGGGCCAAGTTCTTTGTGAAGATTGATCTAAGATCGGGGTACTATCAGATTCGCATGAGGGGATCAGATGTTGAGAAGATGTCATTTCAGTGCCATTATGGTCATTTTGAGTTTTTAGTCAAGCCCTTTGGGTTGACTAATGCTCCTGCTACCTTCTAGTCTTGCATGAACCAAACTTTCCAGAAATAGTTGAGGAAGTTTGTGCTAATATTCTTTGATGATATTCTCATTTTCACCAAGATGTGGGAAGAACATCTTAAGCATTTGGAGGAAGTGCTTAACATTCTTGAATCAGAGAGCTTCTTTGCCAAAGAGTCCAAATGCAAATTTGGAATGACAGAGCTGCTCTACCTTGGTCACATAATCAATGCTAAAGGAGTGAAAGTTGATCCAGAAAAGATCAAGGCAATTGTGGATTGGCCAACACCAGAGAACTTGATGCAATTGAAGGGGTTTTTGGGTCTTTGTGGCTTCTATAGAAGATTTGTGAAGGGCTACTCTAGTTGGCTGCTCCTCTTACTGAACTCGCCAAAACGGGAGCTTTTGTATGGTCAAAAAAGGCACAAGGTGTTTTTGATAAGTTCAAGAAGATTATGAGCTCATGTCCAATTTTGGCTCTACCAGATTTTACCAAGCCATTTGAGTTGCAATGTGATGCATCAGGAGAAGGAGTTGGTGTTGTGTTGATGCAAGAAAAAACACCCTATTTTGTTTGAGAGCAGAAAACTAAGAGGTGTTGAGAGGACTTATTCCATCTATGACAAAGAAATGCTTGCAATCATGCATGCATTGGCCAAGTTCAGACAATACTTGGTGGGGAGCAAATTTGTTGTCAAAATTGGTCACAATAGCCTCAAACACTTTATGCATCAGAAGGACTTGAACGAAAGGCAGCAAAAGTGGGTGAGTAAGCTCCAAGCTTACGATTTTGACATTGAGTATGTCAAAGGCAAGAACAACATTGTGGTGGATGCACTATCTAGACGACCTCATTTGAACTCATTGTGTGAGCTTGCAGCTGATTGGAAGGAGTTGTTGCTTGCTGATTTGCCAAAAATCAGTTTGCAACCAGCATTGTTGAAGGTACTTTTCGTGATGAAAGGTACAAAGTGGTTGATGGGTTGATACACTACAAAGGGAGGATCTTCTTGGGGCAGCGATCCCTATCTTCAAGGCTAAACTAACAATAAACAAGGATCAAGCATCGGTCAACTCACATGAACAAATAAGGCATCGGTCAAAAGGCAGCAACTCTCCAAGACAGCAATTGTAAAGGTGCAAAAAGGTGCAAAATAGGGAAATAAATAAATGGGTTGATACACTAAGAGACACGTCCCAGTCCAAAAAGGTGCAAAGGAAATATCATAACCATTGACCATATCAAGCATTTAAGGGAGATTTGAGCAAGACAAAAAGGGATCATCGGTGGCTAGAAAATTTAATAATCTCCACAGATCATGGCTGTGAAAAATAGGGAAATAAATAAAAAAGAACAAGTCTTATATATGACTAGAGATAAGTAAATGTGGCTTGGAATAAAGAAACTCCTGCAGATCGTATATATTAGAGAGGCAACAGCGGTGAAAGGGAATCAAGTACACATTAATTGTAAGTTAAATATAATATAAAGGCATATATACATACATACACACAAACATACATGTATGTATGTATGTATGTATATATATATGTATTCATGCCAAGAAATTATTGTAAATTGAGATCAGTTGGAAATAATGATATATATAAATTTATATAGAATATATAAATATATATATATATATATATATAATAGGTATGTGTAGGTAGATATGTGAATTACTTGTGAATATACAATAATAATGCTCACAACAATTATTAAGATTTATAAGTAATTATGATAGACTAACGATATCTTCTAAGTGTGATGAACAAATCGATTGGAAATGAAGGTAAGAGATCTGCATAGCATTCCTAGTATTGATATGCATTATTACTGTAGGCATGGATCTTGATGTTGTTCTTGAGAACGCCATAACATTTATGTAATTGTATACTATTAAATATTAATGCCTAAGGATAAATCTAAGTGTTTGAATCTGTTTGAAGTCCTACTCAAGAGGAAGGGCCTGAGAAAGTGGTTCCTAGAGGGTCCCACTCAAGTCCGCCCGGCCCAAAGAAGGGAAGGGCCATGGAGGGGTGGTAGGCCTAGACCACTATAAGCTCTGCCGGCTTCCTCCAGTAGGCATTATGTGTTTGAAAACCTGCTCAGGAGGAAGGGCCTGATAAAAGTGGTGCCTAGAAACCCCACCTAAGATCTGCCCTAAGAACCCAAGGCAAGGATGGGCCATGGATGAGTGGAAATTCCACTTAAGATCCGCCTAGTCCAAAGGCATGGGTGGGCCATGGAGGGCTGGGGGTCCCACTCAAGTCTGCCCGGATCAAGGAAGAGATGGGCCATGGAGGGGTGGTAGGCCTAGACCACTTATAAGCTCCACTGGCTTCCCCCAGTAGGTTAAGTGTCTTCTGAGGTGATGACATGGGTGGAGAAAGCAGGTACTAAGTCGCCGAGAAGAGAGAGTTGTGGTAGACAACCTCTTGGGCTTGGCAAAGGACTTTGGGCGGATCCACCATGCCACTCCTCTTATTTCATAATGGTTGCATTTGTGATGAATCTATAATTGTGATACCATGATGCTAATGTTAACAGATATGTGCATGTGTAGAAATATTGTTCATGTGGTGAATGCAGGTTTCAATCCAAGACTATATCATTAAAGATATTTATTTAAGGTGAAACCCTAACCCTACTTGGCAAACAATAAGCAAAGTCTAGGGAAAATTAGGATAGGGGACATTACATGTTTGCAAGCAAATCAAATATATGCATTTTATTGGCTAATTGAAAGGCATTTTCAGATCATTTGCATAACTAATATGGGTAATTAATGAGGGTTTGTTGTTACTGTTGTATACATTTTTTTTATTACATTGGCTGTCATAAAGAAAAATCAGATCTAACATTTTTATATTTGTGTTTCCATGTTTATTGTTGTTGTCATAATTTATCCAGCAACTCATTATCCAATTCTACTTTCATATTAGGTTAATTTCAATGTATAAGGATTTCATATAAACATTGGTGAGTGATAATATTGTTGTCCATAAGAAATCAGTCATAAATCAGCAATCATATTTAATATATTTGACACATACAATTTAGAGCTATTGTTTATGTTGCATTTCAAGATGAATACTAGTATTATGTTGTTTGAAAGTTTAAGTTTGATTTGCAAGGGTTTGCAGTATTGCATTATTGCTAATCAACTAGAGTTTAGCATCTATATTGATCATTTAATCATTGTTTCAGCTTGCACATGTTCGATAAATCATCTATTTCCTAGAGTTGTCCAATTGGGGACATTACATCTTTAGTGGCTTAGCCACTCCAAAAATGTGCCCAAGACACTTGTGTCATGTCCCCCTTTTTAGGAAATAATTTTAAGAAGACCCTCATCCTATTTCCTCATTTTTTTCCCATAGGCTAATGTGGTGGTAAAAAGGGAAATAATTATATAATTAAATTTATGTTGTTGAAAAGTAACTTTACGTTATATTTTAAAAATACAACTTATGTTTAATTGTTTTAAAAAGTCGTTATAAGTGTGATTAAAAAGTGATGCTAGGACAAAGGTCCTAAAAGTTATTATTTTTAAAAACATAGTTAATATTTTAAGACATTGAGGGAAAAAGTACAAAATAAAAATAAAAATTATATTATTTCTCTTTGAAAAGTTAGAAAAAGAGGATTGGTCTCAAAAAGAGGGCTCCTTGCTCATTTTAACAATTTCTACTTTCTAGAGAATGAATGCGAGTTCTTCCTTTTCAACCGAAGGATGAAAACCCTTAGACAAAATGGTTTCAATGAAGAAAATCCTCCTAGCCATTTGAATAATTCCATATAGGGATTACCACACGCTAACATTGGATTGTATTTTCAGATTTTTAGATGTTGTGGAGTTTTCAACATGCTAGTGTGGTATGAAATATTTAGAAAAATACAAAAAATATTGTGGTTGTATCTTTTCAAATTTTGTTTTGGGTAAAGTTTTCAGTTATTTCAATGTGTTGCAAATAATTTAATGTTTGTTTTTGTGGGAGTTTGTGGTTGGCTTTTCTAATCTCTTGCAAGTTGTACATCATGAAAAAAAGAGATATGGTAGTTAAGTGATTGCAACACTTGTTATCAGCAAATTTCAGTATTAAATCCAGTTGTACCATCCTCTATATCAGTTGTACTAGTCACAATCTGAGCTACAGTACTCCTAAGGTAGTTTGGGCTGTCATACCTCGCCATTAAGAAGCCTTATAGACCTGTAATCAGTTTCAAATTAGCAATTTTCAATACAGTTCAAAGTTGTTTGATATATTTCATCCTATTTGGGGTTGGTCATACAAAATTGGATTGATGTTGTTGCATGTTAGCGATCAGCAATTCCATGTTAGTTTCAGCAGTTGCATATTAGTGTTCAAAGGTTGCATCTCAGTTTCAACAGTTGGATATTGTGATTTCCACAGTGACTCGTCATTCAGAGGTTGCATCCATATATGACAGCTCTATCATTTGATTTGATGCTGATTATATAGATCAGATATTGGCATTTATAGTATACCTTGTAATTATTGATATTTATATCATTCAATACCTATATCATAATAACTTTTTATAAAATTGGATGGTTTACTTCCAATCAGAGGTTGCTCTTGATTTTCAAAGAAGATCCTGGATGGTTTACCACCAAATCCATTTTAAATTGCATATCATTATTTGTCAATTTGGCATTGATCTAGAATTCACTTGTTATCCACCAATTTAGCATTGATCCAAGATCCACTTGTTATCTACCAGTTTGGCATTGATCAATTTAGTAGTAATCTACTTGTTTGACATTGATCGCTTCTACTTGTTCTCTACCAATTTGGCATTGATTAGATTTGCTTGTTATTTGCCAGTGATATTGACCATGTTTGCGTATTTATCTTTAATTGTAAATTGGACAACTTGCTGCCAGCTAGTTTTGAAATTAATTTCTTATTGGTCGCATCCCAATTTTTGAATGCTCTCATCTTGCCCTCATTGGGATCTTGGTGATCAGAAGAACTTGGGTTTGTGTTGATTTAAAAATTTGGTGAAAAGCAGCTAACATTCCTACTAAGGACATTGGATTCATCCTCCTTTTTAACATGCACATAGATCTTTAGTGGCTTAGCCACTCCAAAAGTGCACCCATGCTAATATTCGCCAACCTTATAAACTAATAGTGGGTGGGAAACTTGTCCACTTAAGCTATAGCAAAGCTTCTGTTCACTTGAACCAGTTTTTTGAAGTTAGGTGGAATCTTTTAGTGGCTTAACCACTCTAAATGTTTTCCTTAGTTCATGAAGAGGAATGTTATACACTTAACCTACTTTTTCATTCACTAGTGTAACTTAAATTCACTTATGCCACTTTTTGAAACATGGTGGAACTTTTATATGGTTGGGCCATTGCAAAATTGTGCCCACGTCAAGATGGAGATTCACATCACTTGAACAAACTATGCAAGCTAGGTGGATTTTTAAAGTGGTTCAGACAGTCCAAATGTCTGCCTAAGTCACATGAGGCAGGGTTCAAGACACTAAAGCCACTTTTCTATATTGCTGGGTGAAAAAAACTGTGGTTCAGCCACCCCAAATGTGCATCCTGCTGCATAAAACCTCTGATTTTCCACTGTTTGTATCTTGCTTATCAAAAGACTGTTTTCTATCATTATAAACTCATTATTTTGTTGGTTGCTGCTCTATGTTTTCTGCTCACTGCACATTGGAATTGCCTTTATTTCTGCTATGAGTCTGCTTTAAAACCACTGATTCAAGAAGGAATGAGGCGATAAAAATGAACTGATATCAAATAAATTAAAAAAAAGCCTGATTAAAGCCAAAACCAGTTAGCCCTAATCTCTTCATGACTGCAGGTTGACCATAACTAAAAGAAAATTTTATTTTTTCATGAAAATTTTGCAGGGGTGTGACATTTATTAACACCTGTTATGGGAAAAGAACATCAAACAACATGAATGATCAAATGATGAAGTTTGTATGAGGGTTTCAGCTTTATAACAGCACATGAATGATTCAGATCTGCTATTATAGTTGGATATTTTGCATTTGAGGGTTTTCTAAAATAGTATCAGCATTATGGAATGTGGGATAATATCAGCATTATGAAATGTGGGAACTGCTGTTTGTAGTTGAGCATTTTGACTGATAAGGGTTCACAAATTTGTAATATTGCTAACCAGCATTTATTTCAGTAGGGTTTGGGATTTACATTTGTTATTAATTTATCATTTCAGCTTGCACACATTGAGAAGTTTGCATATTTCCTAAGGTTGTCCAATTGGGGACATTACAAGTACATCAGAAATAAAATCGAGGCAAATAAAGAGGATTTACAAGTGATTGATTACAAGCAAATTCAAAATAAAAATTATAGTTCTATAAGAGATTCTTCTAGGAGAAACTCATCTCCTAGGATATTTGAAAAAATGAGCAGATGGAGGCAACTAGACGATCTAAGGTTGTCACCAAAGAAGTTTCGAACATGAGAAAGAAGACTTGGATGAGCCAAAAGAACAAATGGAATATCAACTTACATGAATGCCCAAATAAGAATAAAGACAAAAACATTTGTTATGGATAAATTCTACATGGCTATGTGGGAAAAGCGGTGATGAGAAAGAAGAATTATTATATTGATGAATTTAATTCTACATGTGATTAGTACAAAAAGACCTAGAGAGGGGCAAATATCACTTGGAAAGAAAAAATGCTCATATGAGCTAACTCACATCATCTTTGATTCCAAATAGGCAGATGGAAGAGACAAAAAGAACGGGAGCCGGCAATGATATACGTCTTTTGCATAGCCATGGAAGTTGAGTCAAAGAAGCACTCTAGCAAGGGTTCTTTACATCATAGATGAAAAAATTGCCTGCAACTCGCATAACTCGCAAGTAATCACTCAGAAAATTGGAGGGCGAGTAAATCGCCATTAAACTCGTTGCCGAGAAAAGGTAAAAATCACGGCACTTAAAACATGAAAAAAAGGCGAAAAATCGCGAGTATCAGAGATAAAAACGCGGTTAAAAAAGCCAATGCACGCATATATAAGTAATCCATTTCATTCGGTCGTGGATGCCCAATTCCTTTTCGGGCCACAAAGGAAAATACTGGAACTTTTAGCACTACTTCCTACCTTACAACCGCATGGAAAAAACGGTGAATGAAGAAAACGGGCGGCGGAAGAAAAACGCTCGCGGGTACGTAAAACCCATATGAGCCAAGAAAACCAACGTGAGGGCACCCAAACTCCCGTGATTGATTCTATTAAAATTCCATGTGTGGCTTCCATCTTTCTTGGCACCATACTGGTTAGGTGATCTTCCGCAATAGGATCATTCAACATGGGTTTCCAAAAAATTGGACAACAAGTGTGGTTATCCCTCTTCACAAGAGCGGGGATGTCAACAATCCGTCAAACTACCGCACCATAATGATTAATCCCCTTTTTGGGAAGCTATTTGGGAGCATGGTGGAACGGTAATCCGGCTTGTTAAATGGTAAATAAGGTAAAGGGGCTAAAGAGTGTCAGCCCATCAAAGTATCTCTACACTGGATCTGCCGTGACCACTCTGCAGTTGGCTGTAGAAAAAGTTTGGGAGCAACAAGGTAAATGAGGTTTCTTTTGCTTTGTCGGTTGACTCCAGTTCTGGGATATAATGGGCAACGTTCCTTAAATTCCTGCAGTAAGTAGGCTGCTGTCCATAGTTTCTATGGATTACAGGGCCAACGCCGCAAAATCGTAATAAAAGGCGGTCTTTCTCGTGAGTGCCTGGGAGCGACATTGGGGCCGGGCAAGGCTGCCCCTTTATCCCCTCTGACTGGGCTTACAGATGTTAGAAGCAGTTCGGCTAGATACGGGAGGCTATGAGTGTTCTTGCCACCATGTGGTCAAATTGCTGCTATATGCGGATGATCTTACCTTAATGGAAAATTTAGAGAATAGTCTTCAAGAACATCTAAAAGCCTTAGAGCTATTTTGTCGGGATGTAGGGATGCAAGTGAATATCAGCAAAACCAAGATCATGATTTTTACGCTGAAAAGAGCTAAGAAACAATTAAATTTTATGTTTGAGGGAAGCTCTTTGCAAGTTGTAAATGAATACAAGTATTTGGGTCTTGATTTTTGCAACAATCTCAGTTGGGAGACTTGTAGGGCAAAAAGAATTCAAGGGGGCTGGAAAGCCCTCTACTTGCTCCAAAATAGATGTAGATCAGCTAAGCTATAGGACTGGAAAACAAAGAAGAAATTATTTGGGCTGCTTGTCACTCCAATAGTATTATATGGCTGTGAAGTTTGGGGCTGCAACACTTCAGCTCTAAAATGGAGGCAAATAGAAAGATTACAAAAGCACCTAATCACAAGCAATTTTAAAATAAAAAGTACAGTTCCGTATGAGATTGTCCTAGCTGAGGCAGGGGCTTTCCCAATGGAAATGGCAGCTTTAATCCGTTTATTAGGTTATTTGAAGAGAATTGAGAATATGGGGGAACATCGGTGGCCCAAGATTGTGGTGGAAGAAAACTTAACTAGAAGGAAGAGCATGTGCATGAGGCAAAATGTCAAGTGGATGGAAAAATGGGGGATAAGCATGCAGGAGTGTCCAAACACAAATGTAGAAATTAAAAAGTATGTAAAAGAGAAAGTCAAACAAATCTTGTGGTCAAAACAACTTAGTAGAAAAAGAGAATACTATGTTTTGCACTTTAACCACACTTGTGATCACGAGCAAAAGTATTACGTGGGGGCAGATATAAAGTGGAAGGCTAAAATGCTGATATCCCAGTTGAGAACTAGCTCTCACCGTTTGAGGTGTGAAACGGGAAGATGGAAAATACCCAAGGAGGTACGGGATGAGGATCTGTTTGTTTCTTCTCTCGGCTCTTAGCGGAATGTACGTAATTTGGCCTCAGCCGCGCAGCAAAGCCATTTGTGACATTAGGGTGCAGCCTACTTGACTTTGTCGGAAAAGCCAAATCGCTAGAGGCTCTCTATTATTCAAGAGGAGAAGATCAAATAAACGGCAAAGTTACTTGATCAAAATACATGTGAGAAACAAAAACTGTGCAAGAGCTAGAGGGAAACATAGGAGAAGCCGGTGGGTCGGGCGGCCACCTGGGCTTGTTGCAAAATGGTTTCAGCCTGCCGTAGTCCTATACGCAGGTCTCTGGGTGGGATATAATTAAAAAGCATCTATCTATTCATTAATCCTGACCATCTGTTTTTGAGCAAAACTCCATTCAAATTTGATTACCGCCATGATCATCCAAATTTTTTAAAAAATTTTATTGATTTGTAAACAATAAAGTTAAACATTAAAAATTTAAAAGAATATTTGTAAAATATAATTAATATATTATAAGACTTAAGTATTTAAAAAACTAATTTTATTTTTTTTATTTTATTTTTAAAACTTATTATTTAATATATTAAGTTATTAACTACTAATATATTAAATTATAAGTTTTAAAAATAAAATAAATAAATAAACTTCAATTTTTTAAATGCTTAAGTCTTATACAATATATTATTATTTTTTTTCAAATATTCTTTTAATGTTTAATGTTTACAAATCAATAAATAAAAAAGTATATTAAATTATAAGTTTTAAAAATAAAATAAATTAAAAATTTTCAATTTTTTAAATACTAAGTCTTATTTAATATATTAATTGTTTTTTACAAATATTCTTTTAATGTTTAGTGTTTACAAATCAATAAATAAAAAAATAATTAATTAAAAAACTTGGTTCAATATCTTCATTCACTTTTATGTCTCTGTTGACTGTTATTATTAAATATTAACATTTCAGACCAAGAAAACAAATTATGTTTCATGGATGACCTTGTTTCTAATTTTCGATGTTGTCTCCCTTTTTCTAGGTTCTCATTCGTAATTTGGTAAAAGAATATGGCTTTTGCCAGTAAAAAGTGTGGTGGAAAACCAAGAGATCCTTGCTGGAAACATGGAACACCAGGTGCAACGCAAGGAAAGGTTATTTGCAACCATTGCACCGAGTCTCTTTTTGGTGGCATAAACCGGCTGAAATACCACCTTGCACAAAACCCTTGCCGAGATGTTAGACCATGTAAAGAGGCACCCGAAGAGATTGAGATGGAGGCCAAAGCACTCCTTGTAGCATTTGACCAAATGAAGGAAAATAAAAAGAGAGCAACAAAGGCAATGACAACCCCATATGCAGATTTCAGTTCTACAGGGTCACAGAGTGCTATGGAAGGCTCTTCTTCTCTTGGGCCATGGATACAAGGATCAAGAACTGGAAGTGTGGGAAGCCTTAGTTCTAGTTTTTTTGTTCCACACAACCTTCATTGGAAGGCACTTCTTGGAATAAAGAGTTGCAAAATGAGGCGAAGTTGGCATGTGCTAAATTTTGGTACTACAACAAAATTCCATTCAATGTTCCAAAGACTCGGCAAATTGAAAAACCCAAGAAATTCAAAGATTTTTAAGGATTTAAAACTTGTTCCATGCACCCTTTAATAAATAATCCTTAAAGACACAATAACCTCATCAAATAGAAGCTACTTTGATCACATATACAAGTATACATAGATCAAATAAGTATAAACACAAATTTTAGCTTAAGGAAATAAATACATTTATATATAAAAACATTGTCAAATGTATAAACTCCATGGAATATGAAATCCAATGCATCAAAACTAAAAATATAAGTCTATGGATCAAAGGAGTTTGCATTACTCATCCCAACATCATGACAAATCATGTGCTAGCATCTAAGATAGGTTCTGGATGATGATGTAGCCATGATATTTGCTTGTGTCTCAATGGTTGGTGTGTATATTCAAGTAAGGAATTTATTATTGAAGTTTTCTTGAAGCCTTCAAAACTGCATGTTTTGTTGTCAAGCTCATTAACCAAGAGGAATGGTTGAGTAAAACGATAAATGTTTATGTTCAAGTTTGACCTTAGCTAGGATACTAATAGATGGGATTGTTCTATGAGTTGTCTATGTAGGACGAGATTGATACATTTTTGCATTATGAAAATGATGTTTCTTGCCAACTATGACTTAACCTGTATTGAGCAATACAATGACTGTAGCATGCCAACTTTGCCTATGGCCATCCTTGTATACTAAACAATTTGTCTAATGTATGAAACAAGATAATCCTTGATTGTGGCTTTGACTATGAAGATGCAGA
>VDFB02196121.1:0-14983 GCA_007258455.2 Sequoia sempervirens | reverse complement strand
GTAGATGAAGATGTTGATTCTTCACATTCTAAGGATGCAGAAAGAGGAGAGGTTCTTGTTACTAGAAGAGACTTGCTAAATGAGGAGAGGAAACCAACTCAAATGAATAATTTGTTTCACACCAGATGTAAGTGTGAAGGTAAAGAACTTGCAATGTTATTATTGATGAATGTAGTATTGATAACCTTGTTTTAGAAGAGATGGTTAGTAAGTTACAGTTGGAAAGAATAAGACACTCAAATCCATACCAGATTGATTGGTTGTAGAAGGACCACAAAGCTTTGGTAAATGAATAGTGTCTGGTAAAGAGCTTTCAATATTGGAAATTACCAAGATGATGTATTGTGTGATATTATGCCTATGGATGTTTGTCATATGTTGTTAGGAAGATTGTGGCAATTTGATTGATGAGAAATACATGATGGAAATACCAACACCTATTCTTTGATAAAGGATGGAGTTTGTCATAAGTTGAAGCTCATGAAAGAGGTAGAGGAAAAGGTATGCAAGGTATGTGTAGGATCATGATGGGCCAAAAAGTGGCGATATGATGGATATTTGTAGGGTATGTGGCTGACAACCTTTTTAACCCAAAATTGATGAAAATAAAAGGGTTTTTAAAGGATATTCTTAGATTTCCATCAATATAACATTATGCTTACTTTGAATTTAATAAATAAAAATTATTCATTTTCTATTTGAAATTACGAAAGTCAAGTTCTGATTGGATAGGTTGATTGCAAAACATCTATAGTTTAAATAGTATCACATTTTTTGAATGTAAACGCATCACATTCTCTATGCTTCACATGTAATTATAGATTAAAAAAAATTGAATTTCATGAAGTTTTGACTAAGCAAGGTGGTTAGACATATCGCTTTTTTATATTTTTAAAATTTGTAATAAAAATTAATAATTAATTATTTACTTGGAAAAAAATTTACAAAAAAATATGCAACACATCTAGACATGAGTCCTCTACTTATATCTAAAAATCTTATGAAAAAATATCATTTTATTGTAGGTTAGGTGGTTAGATAGGACCTATTTCTTATTTTTTTCCTTTGAAAAATTAAGCACTACTGCATTTCAGAAATTCTCAAATTATCAAATAGATTTAAAAAAAATAAACCTAGTATTTTAGAAACTATATTCAATTTGCTATAGATTCTATTTTTACATATTTTTAAAATAATATAGATAACTTATTCAAATTTTTACATCAAGTTTCCTAACTTCGATTTTTTTGAATTTTTTGCTACTTAAGGGCCTATTTTTTTCATGATTATCCTGCACATACCCTGTAGTAATGCAATAATTTGTTTGGTTGATGGAAGAAAGTTCCAAGAAGGTATGAGGCATGAGCATATTCATTTTGCATTGATCCTTAGAGTTGATAAAGAAGATACTAATGAGGTACTAGTAGAGGTTTCGGATTTTTTTAGTGGGTTTCAAGATATTATTTCTAATAATGTACCTAAATGTTTTCCTCCAGTAAGGAAGATTAGCCATTAGATGGATCTGATTCCTAGAGCTAGTTTTCCAAATAAGGCAACTCATTGAATGGCTTTGACAAAGAATGAAGAGTTGTACATACAAGTGCAAGATTTATTCTAGAAGGGATTGATTTGAGAGATTTTGAGCCCATGTGTGTTACCTGCAATACTAGCATCAAAGAAGGATGGAGAATGGAGGATGTGTATAGACTCCTAAGCCATCAACAAGATCACCATCAAGTATAAATTTCCCTTACCAAGGATGAATGACATTATGGATTGTTTGAGTAGAGCTGAGTACTTCACAAAGATAGATCTAAAGAGTAGATATCACCAGATCTAGATTAGAGAAGGATATGAATGGAAGAAAACCTTCAAAATGAAGGAGGGCTTGTATGAGTGGTTAGTCATGCCATTTGCACTAATCAATGCATCAAGCACATTTATGTAGCTTATAAATGAGGTATTAAAATATTTTTTAGGAAAATTTGTTATTGTTTATTTGGATGGTATTTTGATTTTTAGTAAGACATTAGAGGAGAACCTGATGCATATCTGAAGAGTTTTTGAGAAGATAAGGGAGGAGAAGCTACTAATTAATTTGAAGAAAAGTAGTTTTGTGAAGAGAGAGTTGGTGTATTTGGGATTTTTTTCTCAAAAAAGGATCTTAAAATGGATCCAAAGAAGGTGAGAGCTATCATTGAATGGCCTACCCCGAAGAGTTTTATAGAGGTAAGATCATTTCATGGTCTAGAAATCTTTAACAAAAAGTTTATTAAGAATTTTAGTAGTATATGTGCACCTCTAACTAAAGCAACGAGAGGGGATATAAAGGATTTTAAATGGACTATAGCAACAACAAAGAGTTTTGATATCTTGAAGAAGAAAGTCGTAGAGCAACCTATTTTGGAACTTTTTGATTTCAATAAGGTCTTTCAGGTATATTTTGATGCTAGTGGCACTAGCATAGGAGTTTTTTTGAGTCAAGAAGGTAAGCATGTTGCCTATTTTCGTGAGAAGTTGAATGATGTTAAGAAGAAATATTACATCTATGATCAAGAGTTTTATGCTATAATTTACGATTTAAAGAAATGGAGAATTTTTTTTATATACTAATCACCAAGCTTTAGGTATGTGTATGATCATCATGGAAAAAAAAAACCCTTAAGGGGCAAAAAATTCAGAAAAATCAGAGTTAGGAAACTTGACATAAAAATTTGAATAAGTTATCTTTATTATTTCAAAAATATGTAAGAATTAAATCAGTAGCAAATTGAATATAGTTTCTAAACTACTACGTTTTTTTATTTATTGAAATCTATCGGTGAAAAAATTTAAAATTTCAATGCATTAGTAATTTTAAATTTTAGGGAAAAAATAAAATAGGTGTCCGTCTGACTACCCTAACCAATAATAAATGCTAAATTTTTTATAATATTTTAGATATAAGCAGAGGAATCATGTAATCCATGTTATGCATATTTTTTGTAATTTTTTCCAATTAAATAATTAATTATGATTTTTTATTACAACTTTTAAAAATATAAAAATTCATATGTTTGACCACCCTCTAACTTGGTAAAAACTTCATGAAATCTTACCTTTTAATCCTATAATATGCTAAGCATAGAATGTGCACATATGTTTCGCATTAAAAAATGCATACCTGCTTGAAAGCTATTGATGTTTTTCTAATCAGCTCATCAATTAGACTTAGTCAGAATTCAAATGAAAATGAATAATACAATTATTTATTAAATTCAAAGTAAAACATAATTTTATATTGGTGGAAAGTTAAGAATCTCCTTTAAAAAACCTTTTCGTTTCATCAAATTTTGGTAAAAAAAAAATTTGTTAGCCACATACCCTACACATACCCATCATATCGCCACTTTTTGGCCCATCATGATCCTACACATACCCCTAAGTTGCAGTATCTCAATAGTCAAGGAAAGTTAAATCAAAGGCACTTAAAATGGGTTGAGTTTTTGTAGAGTTACACTTTTTTTTTGAAGCACAAGAGTGGAAGGTCAAACAAAGTTGTAGATGCCTTAAGTAGAAGGAAAAATTTGTTGATATAGATTGATATAGAGGTTGTTGGGTTCAATGAGCTCAAGAGTTTGTATCCTAAAGATCAAGACTTTGCAAAAGATTGGAAGGCTTGTTTGGAACGTGTTATATTGTATAGGACAAGATGGTTGAATTTATTAATCCAAGATGGGAAGTTGTTTAGAGGAATCCAATTGTACATTCCAAGGAGTTCTATGAGATATAATATAGTCAAGGAGATGCATAGTAGAGGATTGGCTAGACATTTTGGTCGAAATAAGACCATTGCTCTTGTTAGTGAGAATTATTACTAGCCATAGTTACAACAAGATGTGAAGAAGTTTGTGTAGAGTTGCAGAGTATGTCAGATGGAAAAAGGAACAAGTTAGAATACTAGATTTTATCAACCATTACCTATACCTAAGAGGCCATGGGAGGATATTAGCATGGATTTTTTCTTGGCTTGTCAAGGACATAGAGAGGGAATGATTCCATATTTTTGGAGGTGGATATGTTTTCAAATATGGCACATTTAATTCCATGTCATAAGATCAGTGATATTGTTCATATTGTAGAGTTATTTTTTAGAGAGGTGGTGAGACTTCATGGACTACCAAAGAGTATAGTTTCAAATAGAGATACCAAATTTGTTGGTTATTTCTAAAGGACATTATGGAAGAAATTGAAGATAGATTTGAAGTTTAGTTATGCACACCATCCAAAAATTGATGGACAAACAGAGATGGTGAATAGGAGTTTGGGTAACTTACTAAGATGCTTAGTAGAAGATAAGCACAAACGACAAGATTTGACTATACCACAGGTGGAATTTGCTTACAAAAATTATGTCAATAGGAGAAATGGTAAATCACCATTCTAGATTATGTATGGGAGTATTCCAAGAATTGATTCTAAACTAAGAAGGATCGATAAGGGGAAGACGAGTAGTGCTAAGGCTGAATTTTTTTTTGAGAACCTAAAGATTTTGCATGAAGAGGTGAAGAAACATACCAATAAGATGAACTCACAATATAAGGCTAAGGAAAATTAGAAAAGGAGGTATAAGGAGTTCCAGGTAGGAGATGACATCATGGTTCATTTGTGAAAGGAAAGGTTTCTAGTTGGTACATATAAAAAGTTAAAGATGAAGAAGTTTAGACCATGCAAGATCTTGAAGAAGCACGATTCAAGAAATGCATATGAGGTAGAGTTGCCTGATGAAATTCATATTTCACCTATGCTTAACATTTCAGATTTAATAGAATATCATAAAGGAGGAATTGATGAATAAATAATAGAAGCCCATTGGAATGTTGCAGCACCTACTTCAAAAAAGGAGATAGAAGAAATTTTGGATAGTCATGCAGGAAGAAGCACAAGAAATAGGAAATATGCAAAGTACTTGGTGAAGTGGAGAGGGAGGCCTATTGAAGATTCATCATGGTTGTTTGAGGCTAAGGTTAAAAATCTTGGTTTCCCTCTAACTCTTGAGAAGTTATAGGGTCACTTTTCAAATTGTCCAAGGTGTTTGATGTAGAGGCATCCAGTGATGTAGGGAAATCTTGTATCACCTAAAAAAATGTTTTTCCTTATTTTCTTTAGTACTTTTGAGTCTCATGATGGCACTTAAGGGGTGTATGATCTGTTTTAAGGATCTATGACATTTGCTTCAAATGCTTACATTAACAATTAAAAAACCAAAAGTGCTTAATTATAATTAAACACACAAACAAAATTTAAATAATGAAATTACAAAGTAATTAAAAAAAGAATAGAATGAGAGATAAAGAGAGTGCAAACAAAGATTGATAACAGAGTTCTCCGTTTAGAACGACTGCGTATCTGGGCCCTTCTCCAATTGAGTGGACCGATCCAATTTTTCCTCCAAAAATTTGGTTACATTCCTTTGCAGAACCTCCCCTTGGCTTAGAAAGAAATTTAAAAATGCACTTCCAAAGTGTGTGGAAACAAGCTTTTCCAAAAGCACAGAAATACAAAAATTCTTCCAAGGAAAACAATCTCTCACACTTGCAAAATTCTTCCAAAATCACTTGACTTCTCTCACCTTGCTCACCTCCTTTTATAGCCCAAAATTACCAAAATTGGTGTAAAACCAATTAACTACCCAATCTCCCTTACATAGTGCAAATTTTTAAAAATATCCCCCTTTTCACATCTCCCTGAAGAATAATATATCCAATATTATTTTTATTTAGCCCTTTATATTTATCTGGGGCTTTACAAATGAGATTCTCCTTTTATTTAGGAGATTTTATTTCTCCATAGGGTATTTTTGATGTTATTTTATCCCTATGTATAGGGCTACATTTTGAATTAGGCAAGTTTGTTTTTAAAATAAAAAATAAAAAATCATATCCCCCTTTTATAGGGGGGGTGGTGGTCCCACCACACTCCCCTCCTTTTATCCTCTCCCCTAAAAGAGGGGGATGCGTTCCCCTTCTAAAGTGGGTTTCCCCCCATACCATGGGTGGCGCCCCACTTAATGTGGGCTGCCCCATGGATGGGTGGGGCCCATCTTAGATATTTAAATATAAATTTTATTATATTTTTTTATTTTATTTATTTATTTATTTTTAAAATTTGATTTTTTAATTATTTTTGCCAAAATAATTTTTTCCACTTGGAGGCAGGGGGTGATGCCATGTGTCAAGGGCTGATTGGCCGTTGTGCTAACTGGGCACTGATGTCATCAGGTTGATCCAATCTTTGACCTTCCATAACTTCGCCATACGGACTCCGTTTTCCATGAAACAAACTCTGTCAGAATCGTGATGATGAGCACTTCAAAATGGTACTAACTTTGACTAGTTTTGATGACTTTGATTTTTTGCCCTTTTTTTGGCCGAGTTCTGAGAGTTGACTGGAGGTTTGACCATATATATCTTGAGCTTTGGGACTCCGATTGACTCCGTTCAAGTTGTGTTGGAGTCAAGATCTCGAGCACTTTCTAATGATACCAAAACTGGAGAAAAATGAAGAATTTCAAAATTTGATGAAAAATCCTTCGGATTAGTCCTCTCCACTAGAGAGCTTTTGGACCTCTGAAAGCTGGTTACTCAAAAAGTAAGTGAGGGTAAAGTTCCCTCACTTTACCAGTCTGCATCCACTTTTCCTTGCTTGGATGCATCCCTTTTAGCCCCACTCAGAGGTATTCAACTGCTCCTCTTCGTGAAGTCCTGGTGTTCCTATCGAGGATGACATCTTTTGACAACTCTGACATGTACTCTGGTGAAAGGTCATCAACTGATGGAACTTGCACTTCAGCCTCCTCAACTAGTATCATCGGAGGTTCATACAACTCCAAGTTCTCAACTTTGACTACTGAGTAAATCTGCATGTATGGAGGAAGATTAAGGTGGAAGGCATTTGTGCCAATCTTTTCTAGAATTTTGAATGGATCATATCTGATCGACTTGAGTTTCCTTCCTTCACCTTGCATTATTTCCTTGCTTATGTGTAACCAAACTCTATCTCCAACTTGGAAATGATGATCGTTGTGATGCTTGTCATGACGAGCCTTGTACTTTGCTTGACTCTTTTCCAATTGTGCTTCTACGGCCTAATGAATTGCTTGGACCTTCTGGATGAACTTTAAATCCCTTTCTGCATCAAGGCATCCATCTTCAACATCATTTGTTCCAAAAGCAAAGTCCATTGGTGTCTTTGGAAAATATCTGAAACAAGTCTCAAAAGGAGACCTCTTTGTAGAAGAATGGGTTGCATGGTTGTAGGCATGCTGCACATAATGAAGATCTTCATCCCACAACTTAGGATGCTTGCTGCAATATCCTCTGAGCAGATGCACTACTGTCCTGTTGACTACCTCTGTCTGTCCATCAGTCTGCGGATGGAAGGTTGTACTCTTCTTCAGTTTAGTATCCATAAGTCCCCATAGGACTGAACAAAACTCCCCAAGGAATCAAGAATCTTGATCTGATACAATGGAAGTGGGTAACCCAAAGTGAACACATACAAACTAAAAATACATATGAGCTGTCAGTTTAGAAGTGACTTGCTTTTTACATGGCATAAGAATACACATCTTGCTGAATCGATCAACTACTACATACAAATAGTCATGCCCTTTCCTAGACATAGGTAACCCCTCGACAAAATCCATTGATACACTTTCCCATGGTTGGGACGGTACAGGTAAAAGTGTGTACAACCACAATTTCCTATTACTTGGTTTGCTAGTTGCACACATCACACATCCCTTAATATATTTTGTTATAATTTCCTACATTCAAGGCCAGTAGCAATATTTCTGTAGTTGTGCCAAAGTTTTACTAACCCCAAAATGTCCTGCAATTAGCGATGTGTGTGCCTCTCTGATTACATGTGCTTGTTCATTCTTTGGAATGCATAATTTTCCTAAGTGATACAAGAGTTTATCATGCACATAGTAATCCTTTTCTTCTACTTGTTTGCCTTGGATTAGAGCTGCATAGATATCCTTAAAATTTTCATCAGTAGCATATTGTTCTTCAAAACTTGCATGCATCATAGAACTATTTTTAAGGATTATTGAAGCATTAGAAACTGGAGGTCTAGAAAGCATATCTACTACTTTGTTATGGGCTCCTTTCTTATACTTAATGACTAAGTGAAACTGCTGTAAAAATCCCATCCACCTGAAATGCCTACTTTGTTGCAACTTAGTTTGTGAATGCAGATATTGCAATGGCTGATGATCAGTATGGATTATTGTTTCCTTGCCAATTATATAATGTTTCCATTTCTTAACACTTTTTACTAAAGCGTAAAGTTCTTTATCATAAGTTGGATAATTACTTACTACGCCAGAAAAAGTTTCAAAGTGATAACAAATCAGCTTACCTCCTTGTGTCAATATTGCTCCCATGGCGAATCCACTTGCATCTGTTTCAATCTCAAATGGTTGGTGCAAATCTGGTAGAGCCAAGACTGGTGAGGTACTTAACTTTTCCTTTAGTGTGTCAAAGGCCTTCTGTTGTGGTCCTCCCCACTGAAAATTTATCTTTGTACTTGTTAATGCATGCAATGGTGACGCGATGAAGGAGAAGTTTGCAATAAACTTCCTCCAGTACTGGACAACACCCAAAAAACTCCTGACTTCAGTTACAGTACTTGGCTTAGGCCAGTTTACAATTGTCTCGACCTTCGCAGGGTCGACTTTCAATTGACCATTCCCTACGATATAACATAAGTACACAAGAGATGTCTTTGCAAACTCGCATTTAGACATCTTTACATAGAGTTTTTCTTTTCTTAGTACATCAAAAACTTTTTTAACATGACTTACATGGTCTTCCCAAGACTTGCTTAAAACTAGGATATCATCAAGATATACAATAACAAAATCATCAATGTAAGGATGGAAGATGTCATTCATGACTCGCATGAATGTAGCAGGTGCATTGGTAATCCCGAAGGGCATAGCCATCCATTCATAAAGTCCCTATTTTGTCTTGAAAGCAGTTTTCCAAATATCATCCTCTGTAATTCTAATTTGATGATAACCACTTCGCAAATCTAATTTAGAGAAATAAATTGCATGCTTAAGCTGATCAAGCAAGTCATCAATTCTAGGAAGCGGATACCTATTTTTGATGGTGATTTTGTTCAGTGCCCTGAAGTTGATGCACATCCTCCATGTTCCATCTTTCTTTGGAACCAAAATGATTAGAGAACCACAAGATGATGTGCTTGGATGAATCACTCCTCTATCGACGAGCTCCTGAACTTTCTTTTTGATTTCTTCATTTTGCATGACAGACAAACAGTACATGCCAATATTAGGTAGTGGCACATCCTGTTGCAATTGAATTTCATGTTGAATATCTCTTTTAGGAGGAAATCCTTTTGGTTCCTAAAACACGTCATCATAAGTAGATACAACTTTGACCAATTCAGCCTTATGTTTAGGATCACTTCCTTTAAACGCCTCAGATGTTTCATCTTCTTTGGCCTTAACAAGCATTAACACAAAGTTTTTACTGGAGTTCACTAATCTTTTCATTTGACCAGCATTAACTAATGCAAGACTAGTTTTGACTTTGTGTGCACGTATAATATATTCAATCACATCCTTAAATAGGTGATACTTGTTTTCCTCCCTAAAGAAGATAGCTTTACAGTCGTACAAATATGGACTTCCTAACACAAGTCTGCAAATATCTAAAGGTACAACATCCACTACAACCTCATCTTTAAAGTTTGCAGTGATTGCAAAAATAATCTTACATTGTTTAGTGACTTGTAACTATGCATCATTACAAACCCATCCCAAAGGGTATGGCTTCGGATGAGGAGTTGTAGTTACATTTATCTTTTTAACAACCTCTTCAGATATGAGATTAACTTGTGAACCTGTGTCAAATAAAGTATCAACCTTAGTGTGTTTAGTTATCACACGGATATGAAATAGTTCATTCCTCTGCTTATCTACTTTAGGTTGATTACTTGTACTTGCAGAAATACTTGATTCATATGCAAGAGATATACTTTTGTTTTTACCTTGAATCCCAGTGGCGGTTATCTTTGTCTCGTCCCCGGAATCAGATCCAAGATCCTATTGTGTTACAACAGTTGTCTTCTACTTCCCTTTGTTTCTACTGTACCTCTTTGGCCTAAGTTCTAGATGTAGTTTACAACACTTAGAATCTTCGTGTCCTTTGTTACAATGAGAACGAGTGGATTTTTCACCCTCTTTCCTTACCGTGACTGTCTTTTTTCCTTTTCCTTTATCTTTACCCTTAGGTTTCCCCTCAGACTTAGATGGTTTCTTTGAGAAATTATCACTAAAATTGTTCTTACCCCTTGACTCTAAATGAGTGGCTTGGACTGACACTTCATCCAAATTATTAGGACTCAACATTAGAATAGTATGTCTTAGGTAAGAATGAAAACCACCTATGTACTTGAGTAATGTATCCTGAGTATACAATAAAACATTTAAAGCAATAGCCCATTTTCTAAACTCATGAGTGTAATCTTGGATAGACTAACCCTTACCTTGCCTAAAGGTTTTCCAATTCATGGTTAATTGTTGCATATAACCTAAAGGATAAAACTATTTTTTAAGGGCAGCAATAAATTCCATCCAAGTCATATTGACCTTACCATGGCGAGCAATTTCCTCCTGAGTCCTACTCTCCCACTAGGTGAGAGTTGTACCTCCCAACCGAAGAGTTGCTAACTGGATCATAGAAGCATCTTCTGTGAGGCCTTGAATCCTACAATACACTTCTACTTGTTGGATCTAATCATCTAACTTTTTGGCATTTAACTCACCACAATACTTGGGCAATTCAAATTTTACATCAAGTTTAATAATAGGCTTAGACTTTCTTTTGAAAGGATTAACAATAGTAGAAGAGGAAGAAGAAGAAGGGGAAGATGGAGGAGATGGAGCTTCTGAATCTTTTCCTCCTTTGTCCTTTCGATCTTCCTTCTTTTCTTGCTTCGACAAATCTCCCTTTTCGTGCTTCTTCTTTTCCACATACAACTCTTCCACCATAGCCTTCATTTCGAGGAAGACTCGCTGGAAAGACTTATCATCAAGCTCTTTCTCGATGCTTTTCCCAGCTTCAGTTTCATCCATTGTTGGTGAAGTCCTTTGTTTGTTGATATCAGGATTGTATACTTCAAGTTTGCCTTTGCCTTGTTGAAGCTTCGAGCGTGTAAGCATTCAAATTTGCAATACTATTCAAAACACGGCTCTGATACCAATTTGATCTGTTTTAAGGATATATGACAATTGCTTGGAATGCTTACATTAACAATTACAAACCAAAAGTGCTTAATTATAATTAAACACACAAACATAATTTAAATAATAGAATTACAAAGTAATTAAAGAAAGAACAAAATGAGAGATAAAGAGAGTGCAAACTAAGATTGATAACGGAGTTCGTTGTTTAAAGTGACTACGTCTCTGGGCCCCTCTCCAATGAGTGGACCGATCCAATTATTCCTCCAGAAATTCAGTTACATTCGTTGGCAGAACCTCCCCTTGGTTTACAAAGAAATTTACAAATGCACTTCCAATGTGAGTGGAAACAAGCTTCTCCAAAAGCACGAAAATACAATAATTTCTCCAAGGAAAACAATCTCTCACACTTGCAAAATTCTTCCAAAATCACTTGACTTCTCTCACCTTTCTCACCTCCTTTTATAGCCCAAAATTACCAAAATTGGTGTAAAACCAATTAACTACCCAATCTCCCTTACATAGTGCAAATTTTCAAAAATATCCCCCTTTTCACAACTCCCGAAGGAGAATATTCCTCAAGATATATTTTTTTCAATTGAAAGGCTCTAAGGGGTCTATTCCCTATTAAATTGGGATAATCAATTATATAAGGTTTTACGAATAAAATTTTCCCCTTTAGATTAGGAATAATATTCCTAATATCATTATTTTAGGCTTAAGAGGTTTTAATTGTTTTACCAAGTAAATCCCACTTTTTTCTCCCTAAAACTATGCCCCAAGTAAGCATATGTGGGAGTTAGGAGTGGGTTTTATTTTCTTTATTTTAAAGCTTATTTTAAGCCTTGTTTTAAGGTACACCTCCTAGTTTTAAGCCTTGGAAAGAGTGGTGGGGAATATTTGAATTTTTTTAAATAAATATTCCCCACAACAACCCCACTTTTTCTTTTTCTTTTAATTATTTTTTGTTATTATTATTTTTTATTAAAAAACAATAATATTGCCATTTGGAGGGATGAGGTGATGTCGTGTATCAAGGGCTAATTGGTCGTTGAGCTGACTGGGCACTGACGTCATCATGCAACTTTGACCCAATCTTTGACCTTCCATAACTTTGCCATATAGACTTCGTTTTTTGTGAAACGAACTCCACCGAAATCGTGACGACGAGCACTACGCAATGGTGCTGACTTTGACCAGTTTTGATTACTTTGATTTTTCCCCTTTTTTTTTTTGCCTAGTTCTAAAAGTTTACCAAAGGTTTGACCATATAGTGCCCTCGAAGCCAGACTCATTGACTGGGCTTGAGTTGCTGGTCGGGTCCCAGCACCCTCTCATGATGCCAAAACCTGAAAAATGAGAATTTTAAAATGATGAAAACTCCATATCACTCCCAAGTAAAGCAATGGCCATGCAAAAGACAGGGTGAGGGCTGTCTCCCAAAAATGAAACCTGAAAACACACACAGGGACTGGATTTTGGGTCAGAGGTTCTTACTACATTATTTTTAGAGAGCTCAAACTATCATCATCTCTTCAAATACTCATAGAACTCCGAAGAATGACACAAAGAGATAAAAAAAAAAGAAAAACCTTTTAGGTTAACATGGAAGAAACATGAATGTCTCAACGCCTTACATCATCCCCAAAAGGAAAAAACACAAGACAAAGAAAAGATAAAGGAAAAGCTTTTGGGTCAACATGGAAGAGACATGAATGTCTCAACACCTTGTGTCATCCCCAAAAGGAAAAACACAAGACAAAGAAAAGATAAAGGCAAGGATAAAAGATTTATGACATGGAGAAGAATGAAGGTACAAATAGAAGAATGCCACAAAGAGAGAGAGATACATCAAACAGAATAGTACGGGGGGATCACATTACGCACATGCAATCACACAAAAGGAAATAAATAATGCAAAGGACTAGTAAGGCACATGCGAGTCAACCTATGAGCAGGTCATCCACATCCCAATCATGTTCATCATATATAGAAGGTAGACAACTAGCCAAAGGGATAATAGCAAGTGTCAAACTATGGCCATCACCAAGTTCAACACTCTTCTTAGGAGAATAATCGTTTAAGCTCATGGAAGAGGAAAACAATGTATTCAATTCATTGTGCACTTGTTCATAAATCTTTGCAATCTCATCATCATCATCTAAATTAATCACAACAGGAGGTCGAATGATAATGTCCAAAGAAGGGTTTAGCTCTAGTTGTGATTTTTGTATAGGATCATTTTGTTTCAACGAAGGGGGAGACTCGTCATGCATTGCTTCAGTCAAGTTTTATTTTAATTTTCTTTGTTGTTTTCTTCATTTAACTTTCGAGCAAGAGCACGACATCTACACCTATGCTCCCTAGCATCTTTTTTTCTTTTAGTTTGGTTTTCAAGTTGTGTTTGTGTAGGAGCGGGTTGATCAACCATAGGTTTCTTTTCTTCCTTGAGGGGAGGAATGGAAGAAACCATGGAAGATTGTTCAACCACTTTAGCTTTAACTTTGTAAACTTTTTCTATTCTAGGAGGCATGACAGGATTGTTTTTTTTGTCTCTCGGTCTTTTGTAGGAAATAAGCAAAGGTTTTGTCTTAGATTGATCTTGGTTGTTTGGAATGTCTTCTAGTTCAATCATGGTTTCATCAAGGATGGTAGGCTCGGTGGTGGGTGGAGGCATGTTTCAGAGGTATAATTTCGCTATGCATTTTGCCTTAAATTTTTGGTAGGATTTGAAAAAGAAGTCCTCACAAGTTTTAATAGGTTCCATAGGCTCAGGCCAGAAGAAGTCTAAGGAAAGGTTTCCACGGGAAGACAAAGGGTTAAAGACACTATGATGCACGGTGAATATTTCATTATCAAAGGAAAACTTTAAGCATTTATGCACAACTGATAGAACCACTCCCATGGAGTGTAGCCATGGGTGACCAAGCCTCACACGAAATTGATCTGACATCGATATGATGGAGAATGAGACATCTATTGTTTTCGTTCCTACTTGTAAAGGTAAGGTGATTGATCCCATCATAGGACAAGAGAAACCATTATGTGTCTTAATCCATGCTTTTGGTTTGTCATATATTTGTTGATAAAGATCATGTAGAAGTAAGAATTCCTTGATGATCACATTCTCTCCACAGACAGGGTCTATTAATATTCCATTAGTGGGCCTATCATAGATTCAGTCGGCTATGTAAAGAGGACCATTGGGTGCATGTTTAGGTATATCTTTAGAGGAGAAATCAATTTCAAGAGGCTTTTTAGTTCGACCCTTATGATGTTGAGTTTTGAATAATGCAACCAAACCATTGATAGGATTTTGTTCTTATTGATCAGTATCCATAAGACTTTGTTGAATTGTATCTATGTTCTCATCATCCGTGTCAACATTCATCACATCAGTCTTTGAAGTTTCACTAGCTTTGAAAAATGAAATATTATGTTTTGGCATGGGCTTGGTAAAGATTTGCAATTTTTAGATAGGAGGGGAAACAAACTTATTTCCTTGATCATTAACACCTCCAATGGAAAGCCGACTGGAACTAATGAGGTCTTGCACAAGATCTTTAAGACGCTTACAATGTTCTATATCGTATCCATTTTTTCGGTGATAATGGCAATAAGCATTTGATCTAAAGTTTGGAGGTAGAGGCTTATTAGGATTGGGTGTTTTAATGGGAGGCAAGGTAATCATTTGTTGTTCTAAAAGTTGTGATATTGTGTTAT
>VDFB02196120.1:0-19299 GCA_007258455.2 Sequoia sempervirens | reverse complement strand
GAAGAATCAACCCTCTACTTATAGATTCTCAAGTTGAAAGAATGCTTATAAGAGAGCAATGTGGGATAAATATTGGACCAATGAGATGAGGCCACTTGTCACATTATGATAAGTTGAGGAATGTGCAAATTTTGGCCAATGTGCCAAAGATGGGGAATTTCAAATTTGAAATTGTGAATTAAATGTTGAGAGGGGAACATGTAAGAGAGAAGTTATTGCAATGTTGGAAGGGACAAGTCAACTTGTCTTCATATTCAAATTTGAGGGAATATTCCAAAAAGGTGCTTTGTTGAGGGAAAATGATGATTTTATAAATGAATTGAAATGATTTATTGGTACAAGTGGGAAAAGCTAGAGGATGTGATGGGTGGTTAGATTAGGTTAATCAGGATTAGATTAGCTTAGATGGTGTTTAGGTGATTTTGACCCTTTTGACTTAAATATTTGGATTTATTTAAATAAAAAAAGGATGGAATATGTATTTGGAGATTTAATTAAATAAATTTTGGTTTATTTAATTAAAAGGTTGATGTTTGATTTATTTAATTTAAATGAACAACCTTAGGAATGAAATTAATGAGTTTAATTTACCTGATGAATGGATGAAGGTGAACTAAGTTTACTTGATGAATGGACCTGATTAAATGCATAATGCTAATTTCAGATGTCTACAATAGTAATTAAAGGGATATTCATTAAATTAAATAATATAATGAATGTGGGAGAGATTAAATGATATTTAATTAAATAAGTTAGGGTTATTTAATTAAATAAGATGACTTAGGAAATTAAATTAAATATTTTGATTTATTTAATTTAATGAGATGAAATGTTAGTGTGTAGGGGGAATAAATTAACCCGAATTGATGAATTAGGTTAATGGATGAAAATGATGCCATTAATTAAATTATCTAGGTTAATTTAATTAATTAAGTGAAAAAAGGATGGGTTTAAAGAGGAAATAATGTTAGTAAACTTGTTTCGAGTGTATAATATCATTTAGGAATTTTTTTAATGTCTATAGGTGGTACTACCACTCAACTCCATTTTGTGAATGCATATTCAAAAAATAATTCCTACCTCAAGTGTCTGATGTAGGAGAATCTAGGGTGTGAGAGCAATCTTGCATCAACCAAAAACAATAGTTTTCCTTCTTTTAGAATAAAGGCTAAGCTAGCTAGAGTTTGTTGAGTAGGATAATTAAGTTACATCTTCAAGATGTGTAGAAGTTTGGGTTTCAAAATTTGGGCTTGTGGCTTACTCATGGATGTAACAAGAAGAAATTGTTATTCAGTGTGAAGGCTTACTTGATTGCTAGGGAATGTATGAGGCATGGAAAAAATCCAACATCTGAAAAAAATAGAAGTTGGCAAGGATGAGTTCAGGCTTCATGAGTCGTGGATAGGTCTTACACCTTACTCCAAAGATGATAGATAGTATTAGGGAGGATCGAACCACAACCCTATGAAAATTCAATGAAGGATTCTTCACTATGGTGGTATAGAGCCTGCAATCTCATGATAGTTCAATGAGGGAGGTTGCAGTATAGCAGTAACCTATAGAAATTGAAAGATTCATTTGGATGGATAGTGGTGGAGTGGTATCATGTGGTATGGTGTAACTAGTAGGGTGATGAAGGTTAAATGAAAAACTATGACTATTCAATTTGGTGGTGGTAGTAAAGAAGTAAATAGACCAATTAAGACTAAATAGACATAGATGGACAAGTAAGATTGTGAAAATTGGCTCGATGTTATTCATTGATTTCACATCGTTGTTGTGAATCAACATGATCATTGGACAAGTGATTTCAAACATGAATTCAATGGATGGAAGATGATTACGTGGTGTGAATTAATATAATTGAAGTTACTAATTATCAGGTAAGTGCCTGTGAGATCTTGATGTTCATTGGATGACTGTGGCAGTACTATGACAACATGGGGGGAAAAAATGTCTATAAGTTAAGCCGGCTTAAAGGAGAAGAATAGATATATAGAGACAGATAGATAGAGATTAAGGGTATGTGCAGGATCATGATGGACCAAAAAGTGGCAAATATGATGGGTATGTATTAACAACTTTTATTTCACCATGTTCATGAAAAAGGCTTTTAAAGGAGATTCTCAAATTTCCACCAATATAAATTATTCTTTACTTTGAATTTTAATAAGTAATTATTATTCATTTTCTATTTAAATCTGTGACTAAAGTCCTAATTGATAGACTAATTGAAAACATCTATAGCTTTCAACAGGTATCACATTTTGAATCCATGTGTCAAGCATTCCTATGCTTTGGTGGCTACTAGGATTAAAAATAAAAATTGAATTTCATGAAGTTTCTCACCAAGTTAAGGTGGTTAATATTATGAGTTTTTTATATTTTTAAAAAGTTGTAATTAAAAATTCATAATTAATTATTTACTTGGAAAAAAAAATAACCAAAAATATGCATCAGATCGACATGAGTCCTCTACTTATGTATAAAATATTATAAAAAAATATTATCATGTTATTGTGGTTAGGGTGGTCAAACAAACACCTACTTATTTTTTCTCTGAAATTTAAGTACTACTACATTGAAATTTCAAATTTTCACCAAATAGATTTTTTTTTTCTTAAACAAACCTAGTATTTAGAAACTACATTCAATTTGCTACAAATTATATTCTTACATATTTTTTAAATAATATAAATAACTTATTCAACAAATTTTTATGTCAAGTTTCCTAACTCGATTTTTTCCTGGATTTTTGCTTTCACTTAAGGGCCTATTTTTCCACATGATCCTACACATACCCTCAAGGAACAAGAAGGTGGCAAAATAGTATGTGAGTTAGGAGATAGTGGAGAAAATTGAAGGTATTGATCTACAAAATTGACCGATATGTTGTAATCAATCCCATGTAATACTGTAATTTTCTTTCCATTCTAGTAATAATAAAATCTATTTGTTTTCTTCATACATATTGGTTGTGTTCTATGTTGTGGTTGTGAGATAGTGTCTATAAGGGGAGTACCCTTCATTAGGTTATCTATTAGTATTTTATTTGTAATGTCCTGAGAAGTTAATTGATAGGTTCTTAGAGGAAAGATGGTTATTAAATTTAAAAGATGAAAGCCTATTATAAAGGCCAATGACTAATGTAATGATTATAATTTCTAGATGATCTATTTTCTAATCACTCCTTTATATTACTTTCAAATTTTATATATATATATAAATTAGGAGTCCTACAATTTGAGTAATTCCCACTCCCATTAAAATTGAAAGAGTTGTTCTTAGAATTGAAGCTAACATAAATATTGTGTTGAATAGCCTATGGATGGATTCTTATAATGGAGTCCAAGAAAACATGTTTCCACTACATGATATAGTGAATCTTGGGTACTCTAGAGTGAATCTATAATCCCATAATTTTTGTTTATTTGACTAGTTACATTTAGTTTTCAACTTTACATTTGTGACCTACAATGCACACAAAGTGAAACTTTGTGAAATTATAATTTATATATCTTCACAAGAATAATAAATAATTAAATTTATGTAATTGACTAAAATATTAATTAAACATGGTATTTTTAATAATCAATTGATGTATAAAAGAGTAGCAATTTAGTTAGTAAGATGGAAATTTAAATTTATCTCCTTTCTTTAAAAAAAATGGAAAATATTATTCTTGTGATTTTTTAACAATATAAAATTAGATTTAATTATTAAACATATTGTTGATCATAAAAGCTTGCACCTCTTTGAACAACCTTGTGGGGAATTCAGTGAGTGGGGGACCAAAATGCGCCTCACTGAATGACCTCTGGGATTTTTAAAGAAAGCGAGTGCTTTTTATTATGTTTAGGAAAAGGGTATGTGCGTGATCATGATGGGCCAAAAGTGGGCACATGATGGGTATGTGGATGACAATTTTTACCCAAAAAATTGATGAAACTTAAAAGGGTTTTAAAATGAGAATCTCATAGATTTCCATCAATATAAATTATTATGCTTTTACTTGAATTGAATAAGTAATTATTATTCATTTCTATTCAAATTATGATTAAAGTCTCGCATTGATAGGACCTAATGAAAAAATCTATAGCTTTCTAAACACATCACATATTTTGAATCCAAAACATGTCACATTCCTATGCTTCATACATACTATAGGATTAAAAAAAAATGAATTTCATAAAGTTTTGTCTAGTTAAGGTGGTCTATTATATGAGTTTTTATATTTTTAAAAGTTGTAATAAAAAAATCATAATTAACTATTTACTTGGAAAAAAATTAACAAAAATTATGCATCACATCGGAACATGAGTTCTCTACTTATATCTAAAATTCTATAAAAAAATATTATCATTTTATTGTGGTTAGGGTGGTCAGACAGACACCTACTTCTTTATTTTTTCCTTGAAATTTAAGTAGTAATCAAGATTGAAATTTCAAATTTTCACCAAATAGATTTTAAAAAAAAAAAAATACTAGTAGTTTAGAAACTATATTCAATTTTCTATAGATTCTATTCTTACATATTTTTGAAATAATATAGATAACTTATTCAAATTTTTACGCCAAGTTGCCTAACTCTGATTTTTCTGAATTTTTTGCCACTTATGGGCCTATTTTTTCCATACTGATCCTGGACATACCCAAAAGGGGAAAAGATAAAATGTAAGAAAAACATAAAGATGGCAATATGCCAAAGCTTTTATAACATTTCAAGTTTTAACAATTCCTTACTCTTGATGAAATAGACACAAAATTCCATAGACCATTCATTGTTAGGAAGAGAATGAATGACAAAGGATAGAAAAAAGTACAGTGTAGTCATTCAAATCTCCCCATGGGAAGCATCCATTAAGGTCTAACAAGAATAAGAAACCCTATAGATTAACAAGAATATTTAGATATTCACATAATCCTTCCACTATTACAATAGAATATGAAAATGGCATATCTTTTACAAAAAATGAAATATTGTGATTAGCATGATCCAATTTCTAAAAGATAACATCAAACATAAAATCTAACATGTAAAATAATAATCTAGAATATCTGCGTAAGGCTTTAACACATTGCTCTCAGCATAAAATAAATTTGATAAAGGCCATAAAATGCACAATTCCAAAGATTTCTTCTTAATAGAACTAGTTCTTATGATATATTAACTGAAAACAAAGGTCGGATGCCAATCCAATTAATAGTCTTCACAAATCTAATATGTCAAATAGTGTAAATAGTGCTTTGAGAAATCTTCCTACTCCTGAGAAAATGTTTCTCCCTAAAATCTATCTCAATAATCTCCTCTAGTGTATATATATATATTCCCTATTGCAAAGGCCTTTTTATAGCGAGAAGAAGAAGCCACCACTACAACCAATAGAGAAGAACAACTGCTAGATGTTTGAATTTGATAGAATGCAATCTAATCTAGAGCCTGATTAGATCACAATAATCTTCGCTCATAAAGTTTTTTAATTGCCTCATTTATGGCTCTAGATTTTATAGAAGCTCTGTGAAGATATGTTGTTAGAAGATCAAATCCTAGATTGGTTGTTTAAACACAATTTGATCAACCATGATGAATGATGATGCCATCCTAGAAGTCCACCCTCAAAAGTAAGAACTCCACCATGTTGTCCGACAAACTCCAGCCAAAAGAGATATATCCATGGAAGAAATAACCTGATTGAAAAAATGGATGACATGGCAAGCTGGCGAACAATTTCAAAATTTGTGAGAATAGCTTTATGGAAAATCCTTGCTAGGTAGAAACGTGTCCCAATTCTAGCCCGAAAGGAAAATGGTATAGAAAATCGTTGCAGCCACCATGTGGTGCATTGTGGAATTTTATGCAAGAGTAACCTTTGTCCTTCAGGCATGGTACCATCATAAAGAGAAAAAGGAGTAAGGGTCAGAAACCAAAATGTTGAAGAAAAAAAATTCTCCACATTTTACAGCAACTCATAGGGGGCCCTATCTTGCAAAGGCATGAACCTCTAATCTCAAATAATCCTTAGAGTTTGAGGAAAGCGACATGTTGGTTCTCCCAATCTCCATCGGCAGATAGGATGAGGATGTGCAATGTCTTGTAGGCGTGATCAATATCAAGGATCTCTTTGAAAGAAACTCCTCCCCACCTTGATGAAACAACTCCAATGTGATAGTAATGTCTGGAAAGGGGAAGAGTTCCCTTCTTGATCTCTTCAACTATGGGTGATGAGCTTAAATTTTGGAGTGTTGTGGAGTCTTAGATCTTGAGCCTAACTGCTTCTATGATATATTCTACTATCAACACTCCTCCATCTGGTGATAATAGGGTGGGTAATCCAAATTGGAGAAAATATTTGAACTCTTCCTTTATCTCACTGACCTTATTCAACACTATTTGACAAGTTCTTCTTCTCACCCCAACCTAGTTTCAAATGATAAATTCGTTTTCTTTTCTTGTAGCCACTCTCTAGTAAAAAATCTAGTCACTCTTTAGAACTTCCTCAGTTTCCTTATACAATTTTGAAATCAATACTCCCAATTCTTCAACTCAAGGAGTGGTTTTGTGCAGAATTTGATCAACTGCTAGGGGCCAACCTTTGTGTTTAACTCCTATGCATCTGTTACAAACCACAAAATTGGCTTTAGGGCTACTACTGCAACTATGATCCTTTCCTAATGAGTAGATACTAATTTTTTAAGCACCAGGAGGAGTTTGGATCCCTATGCTGTGATCAATTCCTATTGAAATTAGGATTCCCTCAATCTCATGTCTTCCTCCAATTGATTCGTCTCCTAGAGAGAATTTGTAAGTTCAGAGAATAGCTTCCCAATCTCCTCATTGCGAGTCTACAAAATAGACTAGATGTCTTTCTTTTATCATTTCTCCTTTTCTGTTTCTACTTATACCTTTTGAGGATCATCGGAGGCTTGAGATCAGATGCTAGCCAATTCCTTCAACATATCCACCTTTTTCTCATCCATCTCTTGTAGCTCCTTTTTTAACTCATTATATATATTGTTCTTTCTGTTTGCTTCTTCTTCTAGCTTCTTTTTCCTTAGGAGATGCTCTGCGGTTGTTTCATGCTCAACTACAATCTCACATCTCAATATTTCTACCTTGGCATGAAGTAGATCCTTCTCACTCTATGATCCTTCAAGAAACTTAGTTACTTCACCTTGTTGACCCTGTATTTACCTCAAGCAGGTCATATCCAAATCCTTTCTTTTGATTTCTACCTATAGCCTATCCATTATGGCCTTTACATTTGTCAACTCTACCTCGTGCTTCTTCAATTTCTTGTCCAACTTCTCATAGTTAGTATAGACCACTTTCTAAGTTGTTTTGGCCAAGACCACCTTATCATGTGGGAGAGTTTCACTTAAATTTATACCCATAGCTTGGATGTCCATGGCCTCATAGCTTCACTTAATAGAGTGCTATGCTCTTCATTGAAACAAGTTTCCAAAGCTTTTCTCTGCAACTTCGGCTTTCTTACTTATTGAGTTTAACTTGTTACTTACACATGAGTCTTGAGGCTCTATGGAGACTAAAGAGAGTGACAGAAGGAGAGATCTCGACCGCGTGAGGATGTTGAGAGGCAAAAGGAACTATTATCCTTGAAAAGGGCGGGATGCCATGTATGGATTAAGGAGGAGGGACACCCATTGGGGTGAAAGGGGAAGTAGGAAGAAAAAGAGGAATTTACTAGGAAGTAGATAGGGGTGATGAAGCCTACAAAATGGGTGCATTAGTGTTTATAATGGGTTCCTTTGAAAAGGAAATCAAAGAGTCAATTGTAGCCAAAGTGAAAGATGCACATTCAATGAGTGGGGTTTCTTCATGGGGCTCATTGTTAAATATAGCTGGTGGTGTATTAAGGATGAGGAAATTAGAACCCATGGATGGAGGATTTCTTTCCACAGATGAGGGGGTAGTAGCAACTAAAGATATAGTAGAAGGAAGGAGGGCGGGCGCAATACTTACTTGGGAAATCTGGGCTGAAAATCCTGGTAGAACGAAGTCCACCTCTTCTTCTTCTCTATTTGATACACCTATTTTTCCTAAGTCTTGGACTCTTCTCCTCTTTGCATGGAATAAACTAGTTGATTTAGACTCTTTGGTGACTGATCCCATCAAACCCTGAGCCCTTGGAGCTATTGTAGATCACTTTTGGGACCGTTGAGACTTCTTACCCTTTGATAGAGTGTTGGTAGAGGATGAGATCTACGATTCTTTGTGTTTTGATCATTTTACCTTCTCCTTTACTACATTGGATGCTTGAGGCAGAGGGGAAAAAACTAGTGCGTTCTCTTGTTTAGTCTCCTGATCTGATTTAGGATTACTATTATTAGATCTAGCCTCAGTTTCATAAACTTCATCAAATTTCTCATCATTTGGCTTTTCTCCATAAAGGGCATTTAGGTTTTTGATTTCCTACTTGTACCTCTAGAAATTAGCCTTCTCCCTTTTTTACCATCCCAAATACTTTAGCTATGTTTTGAGGGACTGGCCCATTTGGGAACTTTGTCCGATCTTTGCCACCCTAGGATAGGAGTTGAGGCATGGGGGTCATTCAAATGGTATAAAGGCCAGGTCAATGTAGACCTCTTCCCTCTCCTCGATCGAGTTCTTCCTTGACTCAAAATACTCTCTCTCTTCATGTTTGATAGTTGGAAGACACCCAAAATGATTGTACTTCCATTTATTACAAATAACAATGAGGCCTAGGTAGGCCAATTTTCTAGTCATTGCATCTTGTTCTTCCCTCTTTGCAAGTGTTATTTGACTTTTGGTGATGGTAAGGGGAAGTGTGTAGAGAACTAACTTGTGTCTCCCACCACTATAAGCTTTGTCAATAATGGATGTTTGATGAAATGCCTCTAAGGCAAGGGTCTTATCTGTTACAAATTTATGAAGTCTAAAAGGCTCCTAATTAAAACGATGACATCTGATGAAAGAAAAATCTACTCCAAAAATGTAATCCACCAGAGTCTAGTGGTTTTTCATCCATTCCAAACTTTAGGGGAGAACCTATTTGGAGAGCATGCAAAAAATTCCAAGAGTACCAGTTGCAAAAAATAATCAACAAATGAATAATAGTCCCATGTTTTGGAAAGCACATGGGTCCAAGCCAAAACTAGCTTGTATAACCACATCGTATCAAACTTACTAAGCAGAAAATGACTTCCGAGGAAATTAGGGTTTTGATGTAAAATCAAGTGAACTAGAAAAGAGGAATACCTAAACTCAAAAGAGGTGTTATAATATGTTAATTGTTCCAAGATTCCCTCAACGATTGCCTCAGAAAAATCAAAACGCTTCTGAATCCTTTCCTTCTTGAGCATGAAGGCTAAGCCCATCTAGAACTTGTAGACCTCATCATCACTTTCATGGCCATAAATAGAATCCAACATTGAGAAAATGGCCTATACATCTAACTTGAACTCTCTGTGTGCCAAAGGGAAGACAGGCTAATTATTATCTAAACTTTTAGTTATTTCATCTTTATGGAATTTTAACTACCTGTCCCTGGTTGCCCAAACATCTTCCATTCTTTAGTAGAAGAATCTCTCAGCTTCCCAATTTGTAGGGATGCAAAACATATCTCGAATAGCTATCGTGTTGATGGTAACCTTCAACCTATTGCCACTAATAACCCATGTTTCTTTATCTATATTTTTTATGCATTCATCAACCAACTTTGGGCATGGATGCGTGTAGGGTAGTATGAACTGTGGAAAACCACAATGCTAGAGACAAGTTGGAAAACCATCAATTGACACATGGGAAAGCATTCTCTAAAATTCTCCCTCTCTATGGATCTTAGGGTTTACATGAAATTTTGATCGAAGATGTTATCCGGGTATGTGCAGGATCATCATGGAAAAAGCATGCCCTTAAGTGGCAAAAGATTTAGAAAATCAGAGTTAGGCAACTTGACATAAAATTTTGAATAAGTTATCTATATTATTTCAAAAATATGTAAGAATAGAATATGTAGCAAATTGAAATTAGTTTCTAAACTACTAGGTTTATTTATAAATAAATAAAATCTATTTGGTGAAAATTTGAAATTTCAATGCAGTAGTACTTAAATTTTAGGGAAAAAATAAGAAGTAGGTAATCATTCGACCACCCTAACCACAATAAAATGATAAATATTTTTTTTATAAGAATTTTAGATATAAGTAGAGGAATCATGTCCCAATGTGATACTTTTTTGTAATTTTTTTCCAAGTAAATAATTAATTATGAAATTTTTATTACAACTTTTAAAAATATAAAAACTCGTATGCGACCACCTTAACTTGGTAAAAATTCATGAAATTCAAAATTTCTTTTTAATCCTATAGTATGTGAAGCATAGAATGTGACACGTGTTTTGATTCAAAAAATGTGATATTGTTTGAAAAGCTATAGATTTTTTTCAATCAGTTTATCAATCAAGACTTTAGTCGTAATTTGAATAGAAAATGAATAATAATTACTTATTAAATTCAAATTAAAGCATAATTTATATTGGTGGAAATGAGAATCTCCTTTAAAAACCCTTTTCATTTCATCAATTTTGGGTAAAACAAAGTCATCAGCCACATATCCATCATATTGCCACTTTTTGGCCCATCATGATCCCACATACCATTCGAAAATCTTAATCCCTCATCCTTGATGGATTCACCTTACTATATTGTTTTGGTATGTTCAAAGCTCCAGTCCTCCAAAAGTGGGGCATTAGCACACAAAATTTCTCCAAAGATGTTGGTGTAGCCCGATCTTTTAAATAAGACAAAAGTGTGTCAACTCGAAGATAATTCTTCTGTCATTATTATGTTCATGGAAGGATTTTGTAGAAACCTCTTTCAAAGTAGCAGTTACATTCAAGAGTACCAACAAAGTGAAACTTTTTTATTTTTAGGCTCATTCAATTTTCACACATACATGTAGTAAAAGTTTTTCCATTACCGATGGCTCAAACTAAGTGTTTCCAACAAGGAAATACGTGTAGAGTGGGGTATGTACTCCCCGAGAATGCCAACTTTGCTATGAGAATGTATTTAGTACATTATTTACATTTCCCTTTTGATAGATAAGCTTTGGGCGATGTGAAGCGTGATTTGAAAAGGTATTTGCATTTAATTAAGTAGGGTTTATCTCTTTAAGAAATTTCCTTTCATATAGATAAGTAGGCTAGTGTTGGTGATGATGACAAACACATGGCGATAGATTGTACATGCAAGCATTTACTCCTAATGCTCAAATTAATTCCTCAAAGCTTGGTTAGAGATCTTTCATATGATTTACCCTTTGCTTCTCATCAACTTAATATGTTTTTTTGCTACCTAATGAGAGATATGTTTTCCATCACTGGCCTCCCTAGTGCACATTTTTCTATAAATAGAAACATTTACTTCGAAAGAATACTCATTGAGTTAGCATTTAGTTGGTGAGCTATTTTCGCTACATTTTCCCATTTTCTAGTCTATAAGCTTTCTTGCCTCCATTACGACTAGTCTAGGTACCTCAATTTAGCTCTTGAGCTAGAAGATACAAAACACTTTTGTAGGAGAGGTTAGCAGTGAGAGGAAGAAATGCCTAATAAGGAAGAATGAATGACTCGTGATTTTGGTGTTTAAGTGGGTGCTTGGGAAGGATTACGTGAAGGATGAGAACCAACAACACTGCAATTTGAACATCATTTCTCAGTTCATGGCTTCATGGCTAGATTTTGACATTTCCAAGCCCTAGATCATCTAGATCTTTTCCATGCAATGTTTGATTCAATGTACTTAGATGGGTTGGTTGAAGTATTCCAACTAGCTATCCTTGGTGTTGGCATTCCATCTGCCATGAATATTTGGAGGCACATTGATTATGTGAAAGTGGTGCCCTGGATACCCTTTCTTACAGATTTTTGGATAATAGACCTAGAGTGCCATCGAATACTATCCCAACATGTGGCCTCTTTTCTTCTAAGGACGTACAACATGGAGCAATACCCTAGGTTTGAGTAGAGAACCCTCTTCAAGTTCTTGGTTCATAGCCTCGGTTTTGAGGATTGAGGTTTGTACGATGCCTGCATGGCCCATGTGTTGAAAACCCTTTTACCACCCTGGTAATGAAACCTAGAGAAAACAACACTTTTACTATTCCAAGCGATGGAGGCTAAACTTTCTTTCTACCATTTTCATACTACCTCCTCTTTTTTCTTTTTGAATATGTAATTTTGGGTTTTTGAATGAGAAGGTTTTTAAGCTTCTCTCAGAGCCTCAAGCTTGAAAGTGCATACTACTTTGTAAATATTTCTTGATGAATATAGGATATATTACTTTTATGCTTTTATTTCATGTATACTCTCATGGATTTATTCATAAAAAAATGTATTTTACAAAATTTTACATATGGTACATAGCTGTAAAATTTTAATGAACTCACACATACTCTAATTGAATAGTTTTAGATGAATACCGTTTACCAATATATCCAAAACATCATCATTCATATCCTCTAGTTTGTATTCTTTCCTTTATTTTCATGTATGGATGCAGAAGGGACCCTTCCACAATGAGTCAAACTTTGCATGCTACCCTAGTTTTGCAGCTCACTCATCATACTTCAGCATAAGACTCCCCTCCCTAAAATCTAGGTTGGAGGCCTTTTTATCAAACCAATGTTTGAATATGTGTTGTTGTTCGATCATGGCATCAAATTTCTTTTCTCTCTTTTCTTCATAGCTTAAGAGTTTTTTCAATCTTACCTCCAATCTGATGTCCTCCTAAACTTCCAAAGCTTTCAACAATTGTAGTGCTAAAATTTCTATGGAAACGACTAGGACTACCTCCTTTCCATACACTAATTCATAAGGTGAGGTTTTCAGGATCTTCTTAGGAATAATTATGTTAGCCCATAAGGCTACTCAAAGATTCTTGTGCCATTCTTTCTGGTGTTTTGACCTAATGTGCTTTATTAACCTAATTAGTTTATTGTTAGTTGACTTTGCTAACATGTTTCCTTGCAGGTAGTAATTGGATGAAGTCTTGAGGTAGACCCCATGTTTAAGAGTGAAGTTTGACATCCTAGAGCCTATGAAAGATCATGTGTTGTCAAAAATGATGGTTTTGGGTGCACTAAACCTTCCTACCAGTTACTCAAGAAAATTGACAATTTCTACTTTTGTAGCATTCTTTAGGGAAATGGCCTTTTTCCATCTTGTGAAATAATCAGGTGTTGCGAGTATCCACTTATGGTCTACACTAGAGATGGGTTTGATCATCCCAAAAAAATCCAAACCCCATTGTGCAAAGGGTTCCTTAGTCACAATCGGGCTTAATGGCATGGTGGAGTTCTTCCACTTACCAACAAAATATTAGCACTAAGTACACTTTTGGACAAGATGATGAGTCTCAAAGAACATTGAATGCCAGTAATAGCTTGCTCACATTATTTTCAAAGTGGTGGTCTTGGTAGAAAAGTGTCTACCTGCTAGGCTACTATGGAATTTTCCTACAATTCTTTTTGCCTATGGCTTGTCCATGCAACAGAGAAGGACTCCATCATAATTTATTTTGAATAAAATCTCCTCAATTAGTACATACATAGTGCCTTCAGTCGATAGTAGCATCTTTTATGAGTTAGGATGTTGGTCAGGTATTTCCTAGTTTGCATAAATCATGTCTGATTAGTCACCCATGACTCATCCAATCAAACTAGTTTGCATAGATCGTCGGTCTCCTTTTCTTGAATTGAACTAGCTTACCTTGTGGTACACCAAAAACACATTTCTTGAGATTTATGGAAATCCTCAATTATTGACACTTCTAGAAGACCCTTTTCCAAATGATCAAAATGATCATCTTTTGATTTGTATAATATGGTTAGGTCATCTCGATATATTATAATGATCTTATTGATCAATCCTTTGATGGTGTACCATAGAAAAATGGCCCTTTGAAAATTTCATGGTCTTTTAGGTCTTTCTTCACAATGTTTGGTCCATTTTGCTTTGATTTATTGTTGTAATGTGGCTTATGCATTCACATTAGGTCCTTAAAATTCAAATTATGGCATCTTGTGAAGGTGTTGTGAAGTGTTGTAAAACATTTCTATACTTTTCTAGACTTTATTCATTACAATTCACCTAAAAATCACCTTTTCATCACTTATTAAGTCCTATTTTGAAGTGTTGTAAAGTCTTGTAACAATATTTCATGCTTTTCTAGGCTTAATTTCACTATTTATACCTTTTCGATGCTTTATTTTCAACCCTTTATGCACTCATAAGGCTTAATTAAAGTGTGTTTTGAATGTAAACCCGAAAAACAACATTAAATGCAAGATAATTCTAACACTGAATTTCAAGTCGGTGGGACCCATTCACCATGGGTGGTGAATGAGTCCCTCTTGACTAAAAATTCCAAATATTTCAAATTTTCTTTCGGGCTTTTATTCAAAATTACCTTATGTGAGCCTGTGATGAGGTATCATCGGGTTACTAGGGCAAAAGTGTGTATAAATAAGTGTTTTTCTCTTCATTTTACATCTCCTAATATCCTAATTCATTCAAGCAATCTCTTCATTCACTAAGCATTCAATTAGCATTTGAGCACTTTGCGTCATTCAATCAAGCATCAATCAAGTATCTTGTAGTATCCATTGACATATCTTCAGATTTCTTCAGTAAGGTTGAGGTGAGTTTAGGACATTTACATGTTGTTTATTCATCTTTCCTTGTTCATTTCATTTCATTTATTCATTAAGGGTTTGATTAACAAAGTGGGATTTGACCAAGGAAAATCCCTATAACCTAACCCTTAACCATTTTTCCCCTTTTGCATGTGTGTTTGCAAACTTGTGTATGCAAATTTATCAAGAAGTTAGGTGTTGAAAAGTGGAAAAATAGTCAACAAAGTGTTTCAAGTCAAATCAAACCTATTTCAAGCTTGGAGACAACCTACAGTATGTTTTCTACAGATTTGACTCATTTCAACCTGACAAGAAGACAAGCTCAGATTGGTGCTACATAATTGGTCCCTAATTTCATAGAATTTTGGGAGAGGATTTATTCACCATCACTGGTGAATGAATCCCACGTTAAGGATAGAAAGTTATATTTTGTTAGATTCTGGATCCCGAAAGTTAGAAACCAGTTTCCAGAAGTTTTTGTCAGAAGTAGGATTGATTCACCATCAATGGCGAATGAGTCCCACTAGTGATTTTCACTAATTTTTGCAAGCATTTAGATCACTCTTGATTCATCATTCTCTAACTAGGTGCACTCTAATTTAGGCTTCTTCATTTTTTTTTTGCATTTGTTCATTTTTTAGTTCATGCTTGCATATCACATTGTGTTTTCAAACATTGCATATATTTTAGGTTTTACATTCATAATTAGTCAATTTCATAGCTTAGTTGCATTTAGATCATCTCACTTAGTCATAATTATATCATACATACATTAGATTGAGTGAACCACATTGATTTTGAGTGAAGTTTATCTCTCTCCTTTTAGGTGAAACATCCTAAGAGTGCACGAGTAGCCTATAAACGTCATTCCCAAAAATATATGGTTCATTTTGGTGAACCTGCATATTGAGCACTTTATCTTTTTTATTTCCATTGCATCTTGCATCCTAGGCTTTATTTGCATCAACATTCAATTAGGTTTTGTTTTGCATCCTAGTTTTTCTTAAAATTGCATTAGTGAAAGACTCATTTAGACTTCATTTTTGCATATCATATCATTCAAAAAATGAACATCTGCATTTTCATCCTTAGTTTGCATCTAAAAATCATTAAAATCACTTGAAATTTTTTGAAAAACATAAAATAAATCTCAAAGCTGGACTCCTTCGCTACCCTGGGCGAATCAGTCCACCTGCATAGTTTATACTACATTTTCAGGCATTTTTCTAGGAATTTACTACATTTATGTTCTCTGTTGTTATTTCTTTGTTTCAATTTGGAGAATTCCTATTATTTACATTTTTCACTCCTAGATTACATTGCATTTTCATTTACCCCATCTTTTGTGGTACTTGTATGAGTGTTTGGAGCCCCATTGATAATACTTTAGTGAGACGAAGTTCGAGACTCATGGCTTCCTGCGATAGCACTTTAATTGTGGACCTTGGGATCTCAAGAGATCATACTCCTAGTATGGAAAGTTGTGCATTAGGAATGGATACTACCACTACTATTCCTTCACATTTTGATCCAATGAATGTTGACACACAAATCAATTCCATTCCGCAAGAAAAATTCATTAGTATTCATGAGGATTTTGCACATTTACAACAACATTTTTCCATTGAAAACATTTCCACCACTACCATACCTACAATAGAAAACCTTCATTGTTTGATTGAAAGTGATGATGGCAAGTACAAGTTATTAAAAGAATAGCTGAGATATAAAACAAACATGTTCCTTCTACTTCCCATTCAAGTAACCTTGTTCTAAGCCAAGGAGGACCTCACAATCCTCCTCCTTCAACCTTAGCATCCATACCAACTTATACCACTCCTCAAGTTACAACAACTATGCAACAGGTTAGTCATGTGACTCCTCTTTCACTATTCCAACTAGCATTCCTAGTTCTTTTGTGGTATCACATATTCCTTCTTCTTCCACCTTCACCCCTCTCCATGTGTCCCTTTCTAATTTCCTCTAACACATACACTCCATTACCATTTTCCCCTTCCACCTCATAACACCATTTCATCCATGCAATAATAAATTTCCACCATTAGCTAAAGTAAAAATGCTTCACCCACATACCATGTTCATAGTAGTCCATTATCCTTAGAGATCTTACACACATAGATGCCACAAGGATTTGAAATGCCTAGGTTTAAGAAATACAGAGGTGAAGGAGACTCTACTAATCCTGTCAATGCTTATATATCCTTGTGCAGTGACTTTGTCCTCGATGATAAACTTTTAGCCAAACTTTTCCTAGGACCTTGAAAGACACTGCATTGGAGTGGTTTTCAAACTTACCCAATCATTCCATCCAATCATTTAATGAACTTGTAGATGCCTTCATAAGTCATTTCCAAGTCCATATCACTCCTAAAAAGACAATGGATGATTTAATGCGATGTAAACAAAATGATGATGAAAAAGTAACTGATTTCATTTTATGATATCAATCATTGTATGCTCAAATTGATGTCAAGATTACTAATTCACATCTGCAAAAGATGTTTATCAGAAAATTGCACACTCACCTTCAGGAGAAGTTAACTATGAATAAATTCCCTTCATTCACGAATTTATGCATGATCCTTTGTGATTATCACAACTCAGTTTCTAGTCGGATTCAAAGTCCACTTCCAACAGAAATGTAGGAAGTCTAAGAAAACAACCAAAAACACACAAAACTCTTAGGAAAACCAAACAGGCTTTACCAACTAATTCTCTCCCAACCAACCCAACCTTATTCAAATTAAGTAGTAGTTGTTAAAGAAGCAGGTGCCCTTTACCTATGGGGACTCAAGAGAAAATTTACTCCCTGCCCGACAATTCCACAACACAATGAATCAATTGCTCCAACAACAGATGATCACTTTTCCTACCATTAAACCACTTGATCCCAACAATCCTTTACCACCTACCTTTGAACCAAATTCTTATTATCATTTTCATCACCAAAATGGACATGACACCGAACAATGTAAGTGTCTCAAACACTTAGTTCAAGATTTCATTGATTTGGGCCGTTTGTCCATTATGTGTCAATGATCAAGGTAATAAGTCTGCACCCCTCTAACCATAATCTACAAAATCTTTACTCAACCCTATGCCTAAACACAATGTTTCATTTGTCAAGGCTAGTGAACCTTCAAACACTCATGATGATCATTGATACAAATAATGAACAACCTGATATAACTCCAAATGTTACCCAAGTTAACCCTATGGATGAAATTGTGGGTATGATAGATGTTGTCCCTCGTAAGGGACCAAACAAAAAATCTCTTGATATTACTTTTTCTTCTTATGATATACTTAAAAAGCTTCCCAATGGTCCTTTACATAGCAAAAAAATCTATGATAAGCCCACCAATGGATATTAATAGATCTCACTTCATGCATGGAGAATGTGACTGCCAAAAGAGATTTTAGTATTACATGATCTCTTCAAGAGGATTATAATAAACCAACTACACGGATTGGGGTGAAAAAAATACTAGTTTTGCATTCCCTACAATTGGATCAATCATACTCCCATTACAGATAGGACCCAAAACTTTGGAGATAAAATTTTGTATCATTCCCCAATCAGACCAATTTCGTCTATAGCTGGGTCATCCTTGGCTCTGCTCAATGAAAGCGGTCCCCTCAGTTGTTCACAAATATTTGAAGTTTCTACATGGAAATGAAATATTTACCATACACCATAGTGTCTTTAATCGATTATCATCTAAAGGTAATTTTTCCTTAGAAGCCTTTTGGCCCAAGCCTATGGAACCCATCATCCCTCGAAAGGACTTCTTTTTCATAACCTATCAAAAGTTCAAAGCCAAACACATAGCTGAATTTTCTCTTCGTAACATGTCCCCGTCCACTTCCGCTCCTCCTATTCTAGATGAAACCATGCTTCATCCTGAGTCTGACATTGAACAAACAATACAACCTCATGAGCACCAAACCATAGACACTTCCCCTCCATCGTTTAAATTCCCAAGAGAAAATGAAACCAATCTTGTCATGCCTCCTCACATTAAACAAGTGTATAAAGCTAAAGAGAAAGAGATTGACCCATTTTCTTCATTTTCTTCCATTCTTCCCCCTCTGAAAGAAACGAAACCTATGATGGATCAACCCGCTCTTATACCTCAACAACTTCAAAATAAAATAAAACAAAACCGTGGTGCTAGGGAGCATAGGCATCATTGTTGTCTCCTTGCTCGTTAGTCTCAAATGGAAGAAAAAAAAGAAAACCAACCTCCACCTTTAACAGAATCAATAGATGATCGCCCTCATTCTCCTTCCTCGCCTTGAGATAATACAGTCTAGGCCTCACAAAAAAATGAACTGATCCAATAACGAAAACTTTTGATACATCCTTCCTTGGAAATAACCCTTCGAACTCCTATCATAATCAATCTTGATGATGATGATGATGATAAGGAGGAGATCAAAAAAATAGATGAAGAAGTGCATAACGATCTAAACTCTTTATTTTCATCTACCATGAGCTTAAATGATAAATCTTCTATACCAAGTGGAGAACCTAGTACATCTCCTAGTTCAACACTTGCAATTCTTCCTTTGGACAACCAACTGCCCTCACAATACAC
>VDFB02196119.1:0-22592 GCA_007258455.2 Sequoia sempervirens | reverse complement strand
AGGTCATACAAATATCCAGGGTTGATCTGCAAGGGCAAAATTGGCAATGGGGAGAACGAGCTTAGGCCTTACGACTGCTATCCTCAGCTCCAGTTGAAGGAGAAGACTCACTTCAGGAGGGTACATGATGCATTCCTAATGCACATTACCAGAAAGCTTCAAGGAGGAGTGCACCAAAGGCTGAGCCATGAAGCGAAAAGTCTTATCAGCAAATATGGGTCTTGGTTCATCCAGTTCCCTAAATTTACATATATCAGGATCCAGGGATTTACTGGAAATCCCTATAAATTGCCTATCTATCCGACTGATCGGATGATATTGCTTGAGGTTTTGAGACAGTTAGAAGAGTATCAGAGTATTCAGAGGCCGACCAAGAAGGCGTCCGTCACATTCCCATTCTTCATCGGGAACATGCTAGAGTACTGTCCATCAGCACAAGCGGCTGAAAGTGCTAGATTAGAAATCCAATGGTACCCTTTCACGGCATACAAGTCCAGGGTCAACTATGACCCACATCACAACATTCGGACGGTGGAAGGAAGGAAGTACAAGCACAGACAGGAATTGGAGGATTTCTGGGCAAATGCAGCCGATGAGTATGAGGTCAGGCGGAAGATGTGGTCCAGAATGTCCTTGGATTTTATGAGAACAATCGAGTTCTGCCGAGTGCCTGATCAGCTTCAAGATGATGGAAATCATGTCCAGCCACGCTTTGAGGAAAGCAGACCTCTCCCTCCGGTGAAATGGTCAGAGCCTGAGCACGCAGACCTAGCCACCCTAATGAGGCCAGTAACTAAGTAGTCCCAGTGGTGGGTTGATTGTCATGCCCAGGAATTGAGACAGAAGGGAATCACGCTCACCTATGACCTGTTGAGCGAATCAGAGTCATACTCTTCTAATGCTGGGGCATCCCATCAAGACATGGCCGGTATCGGAGAAAAAAGAAAAGAAATGGTGCCAAGTGCAGAACCTGTTTCCAAGAAGCATAAAGGAGGACCTTCTCGGTCAGCGGCGTCCAGGAATGTTGACCATTTGGTGGCTAATATAGACGACTCCTTGGTTGAGATGCTCGAACCTCTTGCAGCTCAGGAAGTGAACAATGAACCTATCCAACTAGATGATGAAGAGCCTGCATCACCAGCCGGCACAGAGATTTTAGGTTCAGACAATGACATGGATGTCCGGGATAATGACTTAGAGGAAGGAATGATTTCCGCCCTCAGAGGAGTCATGGATGTTCCAAACGAAGACGAGGTCCAAGTGGAGGATGGCATTGAACAGTCAACCATTCCAGACTGGCTATTAGAAAGAATGAAAGTTCAGGTGCCTGCTGAGGCTCAACAGGAAGAAGAGGACGATACTGCCGATTTCTTGGCAAGATTAGAACAAGTTGCCACCAAGAAGCCCGCCAAAAAGTTTTCCACCATCCAGAGGAATGAGACAGGCCACCGTTCCGTGCACATTGCAGTACCTACAGTGGACAAACCAATGGACGAAATCACTCCGCAGGAGTATGCTATCACCACTGTTGACCTTGGTCCGACATCGAAAGGTCAAGAAGTAGAGGAGTTGGATAATTCTGTCTCGACCATTAAAGCGAGACTGGAAAAGGAAGTGACCAAGAAGAAGGAATATAAGAATGAGGTCAAACGTCTCAAAGAATATATCCAGCATTTGACCCAGCCGCTAGATCAAGGCAATGCAACTGTTCCTCCTCTCCTCAATTCATCACAGGAGATGACTCAGGAAGTTGAGCATGGAATGGTGACAGCCAGGGAAGCGCAAGACTGGATGGCAGGTGAAGGCATGGAAGCTGCCTTGTTCATGGAGAGGTTGGCGCTGGCTTATGGACGAACCTCTTCGTTTCTTTCTAGGTTGATGGATATGGCAGAGACATGGGATGGTATCCCAGATATGCAAGAAAGGCTTATTCCGAGCCTTAGGATTTTGAAGAGCACTCCGAGGGAGGAGTTAGTTGATAAAAGGGTGATCGCTGCAGGGGCAGCATATGATTTTCATCACTGGTTTTGGGCAGTGACAATAAGAGAAGAAGTATTGGAGAAGGTGAGGATCGATGGGCTTGGAATTGAAGAACAGGTCAGGAAAATCCAGGAGAAGATGTGCATGATAACTACAGAAGTGTTCGACCATGAAGTCATCCGGGAGAACGACATGCAGTTAGAGGGACTGAAGCAAAAAGTTCAAGAAACTTTCTTCCCGACCGCTGGACCATTTTCGAAGCAGGACTTTGCGAGAATGGCAAGACTCTCATCCATTCGGAAAGATTTTGAGAAGCAGGAGACAGATTGGGAAGGTACCTTTGCCAGATGCGCCGAGAAGTTGGACGGACTAGAATTCCGGATCAGCATGTTACCTCCTGTCACGATGGACGAAGTCATTGCCGTAGTGTCCAGATTCGCCAAACACAATGCCACTCGAATGGATAAGGACGCATCTCCTAGATTATAGCTGGAACTGCCACTTTTCTGATAGTTTTCTGATGGTTAACTCTTGTTATTTTGGGAAACCCTAATTAGGGTTTGGTTGTAATAATCTCGGCCGTTGATCTTGTTTTAATCTCGGCCCTTCATTTCATTTTTGGAGCTCTATATAAACTAGTGCTCTCTCATTTTCATTTGTGTGGAGACCTGTTATGTATATTGTCGCATTGAGACTATTTTGAATGATAAAAGCTCTTGAGCATGATTTGCCTTGAATCACTTCTTATTGTTGAATAGTAAGCGAGGTTGCATATTATCTTCCACCATAGATTAGAATTAAAGTTAGCTTAGATAGAATTTGCTTTGAAAGTTGTTAATTGAATGAAAGATTGATCGTATCGACTCATTGGTGAAGTGTAGCTCATACTTTCTTCGGATGGATGATTTTCATCCGATGCGTAAAGTTAGCCTGAGCTCCTAAGTGTGGAAGCCTAACTTCAACCTTATCCGAGGTTTGAAAATTATTCTCACAAACCCCTTGAAGATTGCACCCATTTTGCGTATGTTGTCCGCAGGAGGCGAAACAAAATGTGGTTTATTTCGCTTCACCAAGTCCTTACTGTCTCTTGAGTTCCTAGGCTTAGACTAGATTCTCTGAACCCTATTCTTTTTGCCATTTTTTTGAGATCCACAATTGAAAGTCCTAATTGAGAACCTACAAAGATAAATTTCCTAAGTCCCTAGCTTGTGCAGACTTTCTACGTAAGTCCCCTTGTTTATTACCAGCATTATCACAACGACCATTGAGCTTATCCACACGTCGAGACCCGACTAAAGAAACCTTGGAATCGCCATATGATCTTCTCGCAATCTTAGCATACGCGGTGATTTTTCAAGAGAGGATAAAGTGTCTTTGGACATTTTTATTCTGAATGTTTGGTGTATGATAAAACACACATCAACAGTACATTTGTTGTGATCTTGTGGTAAGTTTGTTATTTTTTTGTATCATGGATTTTGAATACTTGTTTTGCATATTTTTCTCTCATTAGGGTTATGTGGAAATGGTATATTATTGCTACAAATTTGCTTTTAGGATGGAGGTTGTTTGTCTAAAACAAATTTGCAGCACCTTATTTTTCATGTTCAATGTCCTCAAATTCTTCTTCTTCATCCTCAAATATTTTTGGTGCATGTTTCAAAGTAGTAGATGTTGAGGTAGATATATTGCAATCCTATCCTCACCAAAGACATCTTTCCTAACATACAACTTCTTTGTAGCTGAACGTATGAGTTGATAATGTTAGAATTGTGAATAAAACACAAGATGTAGGATCAAATAACGAACAAAAACACCTTCCATGCAAGAGAGTTGCAAACAATAATCTGCTATTTTAGCGACCACAACCTTTACACAAGGAAATTACTTGGTAATTTTCAACTGCTTTGTAAATAATATACATTCCTAAAATTAAGGAAAATAAAATTTCTTCTAAAACATGAGTTTCATTTCCATAAATGAAATAAACATGAATAATCATAAAAGATTTCACATCTACAATTCAATCTTATAAGAACATATCACAATTACTTTTTCATTAAATTGCAAAATTAACTTTGCAACTTTCATAAAGCATTAAGTATATGAGTTTAGAGTCAGAGATCCTTATCTAGTTGCTTTCAATCTTTATGTCTTCCAAGACTCGACCAGTCAACTGCGGAGGGAGAGCATCACCCAAGTGCTTTATCTCCAACCGCGGACTGAAGTGGTCCCCCGCACACCTTCCATACTAGAAGTGGCCCTGCCCTTCAACGAAGGGAGTGGTTAGGAACCCTCTAATTAAAGCCATATGAGCTTTGGTGTTTGTGACCTACTCAACCAATACTGTCTATCAACTATGGATGACCTCCAACTATGACAGACAACTCTGATTCCATTAAGTATCTAGACACGGTGAATTGACACGTGCATGCAGTGACTCATGCACCCACTTTGGCCAAAGTTATTTTGTGTTCAATGAACATTCGCCACTTTCTTGGAGTGAAGTCGTACGTTCACCCACCCTGCTCGACTTGGAGACTTATCTAACCTATTACTCAACCCATAGAAACTAAAGAGATACTATGAATGTAAGGATTCCATTATCCCACACCCAAATAGGTGTTCCCAATTGGATAACTCCAAGTTTCAAAAGTAAATTTGAATTTTGGTTGCAAAGCTAGCAACCCCGGAATTTAAGGCTTCCACCTTTCTAATCCAACCCATAATCTTATTCAAGACAGTCAGTCTTACATTACTTCTAGAATGGTAAACTCTTAATAGGTGACTTCAAAGTCACTAACCTGACCTATTCTAGGTCGTTCCTTAACTAAGCATTTAAGCTTCACGTTCTTACGAACTTAAAGTATCTAAACAACTAGGAAACACTTTCGTTGATATTTACTAACCCAATAATACAAATATATTTATGAAGAACAACATGCAATACCTTATTTAATAAGGGGCTCACTGGTGAACAAATTTTGGCCAGTTAGTGAGCAGCCTGCCAGTGGTGCTCCAACCCAATAGATTCAACATGCAAACAGCCTTTTGTTTTCACTCAAAGAGTCCATTTAATATGCGGTAAAACAGTCTCAAGAATAATAATGGGACTTAGCTCTTATAGTTTTCCTTGTTCTAAGTACTATTCACGGAATTTAAAAGAAGAAGAAGAAGAGACTAAGCTGCTCAAAGCTTAAATTTTTTTTCACAGAAAATACAGTTCTCTACCTTACTAGTTTCATTAAGAAAACTCAGTAAACAAGAGAGCTTCAGATTTTGTTCCATGCAAGGAAAAAGAAATTCTGAAAACAAAACTTGGAAAATGGAACATGCCTGCTTGGGTGCTCAGAAAACGATCTGCTTCAGCCCAGAACATGTTTGGCAGCTTCAACAAAGATATTCTCTAACCCTTATGCTTACTCTTTCAATCCTAAGCAATATGCAAATCCTTCTTGGACGGCTGTGCAACCTATTTCTTTCTATCTTTTTGGAAAGTACAATCTTATCGGCAATGGCGACTCAAGCTTTACTTGTGTGTGTAACCTCTAAATAATTTACAATAGCAGTTTATATAGAAATAGGAGAAGAATAACCACCTTAGAGCCACTACTAACCCTCTTAATGAGATCCGTTCAAGAGCAGTAATTGGGAAGCAGTTGAAACCTCCGAAAAGTTCTCACCACTCCCAGCAGCAGTTGCACTATTAAAGTATTTTAGTGCTTCAAGAAACCCTTCTAAACACGTTGAAAATTCTTATGCCAATAGTCGTCCCAATTTGAGGTTATTTATACAAAAATCTGTTCACAATTAAGGGCTATTTTATAGAGGATAGTAGTCGCCCACATAGTCCCAATTAAGATAATATTTACTCAAAATATATCCGCCCAGAAATCTGTTATAAATTTATCTAACAAATTTGACTTTGTCAACTGAAAAAGTGGAGCTGGACATCCTTTTTAATAATGCTGTAACAGACCCCTATCTTTTAGCATACAATTTCTGCCTTGACCAGGCCTGCGTTGCTATTTGTATGGGGCAGATTATTAGCAACTAAGTTACCTTTTCAGCATAATATATTACGCCACCTTGGAGACTATTTATTCTCCTATAAATTAGCATTAGCAACCTATTATTATTTCATAATAGCTTTTCCAAAAATCAATATCTTAACTTGTATTTATATATTTAAATATTTGTTCATATTCGTTAGCACTAACATACCCACTTACATATACACCTATACTAGCAATATGATTTTCTGTATAGATGTATACATAGGTGCATATCTTAGGCTTCTACATGTTCAAACATCCAAACATATAAACATAAGTTCATATCCCATAGTATAAATATTGAATAACATATTATTTAACCCAATTAGTCAAAGCACATAACTCATATTATCAATTCCGTAAACAATAAACATTTCTATCATTATAAATATTCGTATTATATATAACTATAAGTACTCGTTTGCGATGCATGAGTACACCCAAGTCCTAAGGCTCCTTCAAGGAAATTCCTAAAACTTGACTTAAGTTAAATACCTTGAACATAAACAAGGTCTAACTTACACAAATTTGACACTTCAAACCTGTCCTAGGCTCACCCTGACGAGCTAAGATACTTTTTAAGATTGGGTTCTTTGTCCACTCCCTTCTCTTGGGTGATACTCCCCCCTCATCCATTGGAGGCACAATATCTAATCCTGTCATTCACTTGATAGTCAAAAGCATGTAGTTAGTCATCAAATCGTGTACATCACATTATCAAATTTCATTTCATAAAATTCCATTGCATTCAACTTTGCATAATTCATAATTCCATCACATTCATTTTACGAACATCATAGTTCAAATTCACATTGCATTCAAAGTTACGTGAAAAAGGTAAATAGAAAATAGTAATCTAGGGTTGGGATGTAACAACTATATCATCAACAAGAAAAACTTACAGAATGAACCTCAAGAATCTTCAAGGAGATTTTTTGGGTTGAGATAATACAATGAGGGTGAGTGCTTTATAGGAGCAACCCTAAATGATAAAGGGATTAGATCATGACAAGTGTCATCATCTTGTGTGATGAGACAAAATGATCTAGTAATAGCTTACTTTAGTTAATAGAAAAAAACACTCCTAAGTTTAGCTTAAGTGCATGAGAATAAATTAGCCTAATAATCAATTAAAGATTAATTAATTATTAGCTAATGCATGATTACTCTAACACCCCCCCCCCTTAAGATGAACTTAGGGAGTAGTTAAAAACCCTAAAAAGACAATGCATAAAAAGCAAACAATGCATGATGGGTCCTGACAAGCAAGGCTTGATGAGGTACCTATGTACAAACAATTGAATCTCTCACAATTGGAGAAAAGGAGAAAACCTCATGGGAAAAAATCCTCTCTAAAAGAAAGAAAGGCGAATGAAGGATTGAAATGGCCTCCAAACCAATGTCCCAAAAAGAATAGGAACACGAAGAACATCACACAAGCACGAAGAAGCTGTAGACAACTATCGAATGATGACTGCTATAGTACTAAAATGAAGAACCTTCTCTGAAATAGATGATAATCAGGATCAAGAAGACAAGAATTTGCATGAATGCCCCCAACGACAGTAAGTGAATTAGATGGCAAACAAAGGAAAACATCTGGAACTTGAAGATACAAATGGTACATGAATCTGCATGAGTGACCCCAATGACACTACTCAACATGCATATTTTAAGTAAAAAATATAGGTGCCAATAGTTTGAAGAACACTGATCAAATGAAAATGGAAGGTTGCCTCTAGAAATAGGAAAGAATGTCCATATGATAAATGCTCCATCTCACTGGAATGCATGGGTAACCAACTGTTGCATCCGCCTAATACATAGGAACAAAAACTAGATACATAGATCACTCCAAAAACGAAACCAAGGAAGCATTAGCACCAACAATAGAAACACCCCCATAATGCGTAAAGGGAGAGCCAAGGCAGATCTATTGAAACTGTGTGTCACTAAGAAGTGCATGAAGGAGAACAAAGAACATCTAAACATGCACATGAAAGTACCTGCAAATAAAAGGGTGTGCAAAGCAAGGCACACACACGAGGCAAAAATCATTGGGATTCGATGTCGTGGAAGGAACACTCACTTGACAAAGGTGTGATGGCAAAACAACGACACTCACAACCCACCCATGACACTTTATATCATAGTGTGAGGACAATAGGCACAATAGGATGTGCGAAATCCCCAAAAACACATACACTAGAGTGGCACTTTATCTCAGTGCATCTACTAAAGAGAAATTGCATGCAAAAGATGCTCAAAATTCCTAAATAGGACAAAAAGCTGGAAATACATGTGGAACAACTTAAAACAAGACATCCCATGACAACATAAAGTTTCCAAGAGCTAAAACATCCAAGTAATTCACTAGAATGTGAAAAAACAAAAAAATGAATAAAATGCACTTGGAGAAAAATTTGGAAAAAATGCATAGATGGCTGTGAAGGTCTTCGAAAGACCGTCCCAATGCCACTGGACTCATGAAAAACAGAGAAACGGGTCAAAAGTTGAGCTTGGGAGTATAAACAACACATTTGACTTTGACAGGTGATAAAATGTACCAACAACAAAATTTGAGAAAAAACCAGCACCATTGGATTGTGCTTGGACCAGCTTTTCGACAATATCTAGTTTGCTCAATTTCAATAATCGAGCGAAAAGTTATCGCGATTTTCCCAATTTTGCTAAAATTGCAAAAAAAAAAAAAATTGTTTAGCCCCCCCCAAGGGTTGGGCATTGGTTGCCCATATGACCTTGGGGTGGCTGATTTTTTTGCTTTAAAAAAAGCAAAAAGTAAAGAAAATTTCAAATTCTCCTATAACCCTAGTTGAGAAAAAAACCCTCAAAAATCGAGAAGGGGTTTGTTGAATCCACACTCTGATACCATGTTAGAATTGTGAATAAACACAAGACGCAGGATCAAACAACAAACAAAAACACCTTCCACACAAGAGAGTTGCAAACAATACTTTGCTATATCATCAACAAGAAAAACTTACAAATGAACCTCAAGAATCCTCAAGGAGATTTTTTGTGTTGAGATAATACAATGAGGGTGAGTGCTTTATAGGATCAATCCTAAATGATAAAGGGATTAGATCATGACAAGGCGTCATCCTTGTGTGATGAGACAAAATGATCTAATGATAGCTCACTTCAGAATGTCCCCTTCTCAAACCTGACGTCTTTCATGTCACCATGGCCTTTTTTCCGAAACCCAAAGCTAGCCGGAAGGTAAATTAGGGTTTCCTATTTTTGAGGAGGTCATTCAGAGATGGTGGATCAATGGCGGATTCCTTCTGGGTTTTCAGAGGGCTTCGCAGTGGTATGTTCATCTCGGCATTCAGAGCACTTTTTGGAATTTACTATTTTTAGTAAATTCTATTTTTGGCAGCTTTCCAGATGAGTTCAGCTCGGTTGACTTCCTGCTTCAGTTTGGTCAGATGTTTGGCTCAGTATTGGCTTCAGGGCACCTTCGGAGGGATAAGCTAAGTCATTTAATTAAAAAGTCACGTTTAAATATTATATTTTAACGTTGACCATGGGCCTAGATTAATGACTTAAAGATGTTTTTAAAAAGGGGTCTTTGAGGGTGCGCCCTCATTAAAAGATTAATTTAATTATTGCCAAAGTCAAACAAGCTTATGTTGGGCGCATTTTTCAAGCATGGCATTTAATTAAAATATCATTTATTAAACCTTGAAGGAGAAAGTACGCCATTTTGAGGAGATTAGGGTTTTGGCTTGAAAGTGACTTTAGGGTTACGAGAAGTCAAATGGAAATTTATAAAAGGAAGGAGTTGAGCATCATTTCATCATCTTTGGACGACTATACTGTTATGCTGCCGGATTGGCTCTGGAATCGCTTCGAGGAATGAAGGCCTCCTAGCTCGGGCATCGCTTCGTGTTTGCAAGACAACATCAAGTGGTGATTCTTAGTTTAGTTTGTGAGTTATTGAATATTGTGCATTGTAATCTGCATTTCGAATCTCTAGATTTCTGTTTTTGCATATTAGTCAAGTTCTGGAAATTGTATTGTTTAGACAGCAGATTTCATGTTTTAATCATATCCCGAAAAAAGACAAAAAAGATAGTTCTGGGTATTGCATTTATAGCTTTGTTTAGGGGAGGCGAATTTGTGTTTCAAATCTTAGATTTTATGGTGTTGTATGTAATTTTTAAAGCTAAGTCGAATTCTCAGCTGGGTCGTACCTCTTAGCTGCTGTCTTGGGAATTGTGCACTTTGAAATTGTTGCATTAAGTTCAGTTTGAGGGTTCAAGATTGGTCGCCTTAGTCATTGAAGAGTATTGCATTTTGTTTCAAGTGTTTTGGGCAAGTTAGGAATGAACTATGAGCATTTGAGTAGTTTCCTTTGTTGCTGTTTTGAACTGCAAAATACAGAATTAAGGAAAATAGAAAAACAAAAATATTAATTCCAATCTTGGCGATGAGTTTATGTGGCTTCTTGAATTCAGCCAAGAGAGATCTTATTGTATTGTAATGATTCATATTTCCAGCTCTAACATCTTGACAGGCGTATGATATTAAATTGTAAACTGACCAGTAGTACTGGCAGTCATTCTTAAGCTGTTAATTTGAATTTGTAATGCTCAATTTCATTTGAAGTTTGTAATAGATAGATCTCCGCCCTATGGTAGCTACTTTCCCATCTTGGGTCAGCAAGCACATTCTGGGTGTCGAGGAGTTTCATCTTTCAGCATTTCTTTCTAGCATTGCTTTTGTAATTCAATTGGCCATATGGCTCTCACTCAAGCATTGGATTGGGGTAGCACACAATTTGACGCTGAGTTCTTTCCCCACTAGAATAGAAGACTCCTCTGACTCAATGCTCTATCATCTACTTTACTGCTAGAGTTGCTTTCTGTACCGCTTGCTCTTTCTCCTCTAACCTTAACGTACCTTGTAATCTATTAATTGAAAACGTAAAAAATTGGCTCTCTAGATATTTCAACTTCCGCTTAACAAAAACACTCCTAAGTTTAGCTTAAGTGCATGAGAATAAATTAGCCTAATAATCAATTAAAGATTAATTAATTATTAGCTAATGCATGATTACTTTAATAGATAACCCTTTGACTTTGAGTTATGCCCAAGAAACATACACTTCAAGGACTTGTTAGACAACCTCTTTGTTTGCATCTTGGGGATGAGCATGGAAGATGTAAATCCAAATACATTGAGATGTAAGATGGAGAGTCTTTTCCTAGTCCACGCTTCTTCAAGAGTGATGTCATTAAGTACTTTGGTGGGTGCCTTGTTCAACAAATGCATTATTGTATAGATTGCTTTTGCATAGAATGCACAAACTAGATTTGCATCCTTCAACATACTTTGCACCATTTCCTCGATGGTACAATTATGTCTCTATGCAACACCATTCTATTAAGGCATATATGTTGTTTTCAACTAACTTTTTATCCCATGTTCTTTCAAATATTTTGAGAACTCATTGCTAGTGAGTTCCTCCACTCTATTTGAGTGCATTGCCTTTAGTGAGCCACTAGACGATTGTTCAATTAGGGCTCAAAATTCTTGATCTTTGTTAGTCAAGCAGTATACCCATATTTTTCTGATATAATCATCCACAAGTAGTTGGAAGTATTGGACATGATTACGGCTTGGTGTCATTTGTTTAGACAAATTGATATTACTGAATCCAAAGGACCATGGGCTTGCTTTTTAACAACAAGAAAGAGAGATCAGTGTCATTTTCTTCTAAGAAAGTTGGGGCAAAGATCTTTTGTTTTCTTGATGGGGGAGGTCCTTACACCATGCCATGTCTACTCAAAGCAAGAAACTAGCTAATGTTGAGATGATCTAATTATTTATGCCAGAGTTTGGTGGATGAATGTGCTTTCATAGTTAGGGCTTAATCTTCATATGAAAGATTAACAAGCCGAAACATTTTTCCAACCCCCGAGGTACGAGGAACAACTACTTGATTTTGAGACTTGTCTTGAATGAGACAAAGCTTCTCACCATCTTGTTGATTGAATTCAACATTTGAGCTTAAGTAATTGACTTATAGTGAAGAGGTTCTTAGTGAACCTTGGAACATAAAGAACCTTCATAAGTTGACATATGTGGGTTCTAAATGGTAGTCAAATATCACCAATACCCAAAACTTTATAACTAGTGTCATCTCCCATTGAGACTTGTCCATATGAAGTAGAATCAGTCAAGGTCATACACCACTCTTTACGTACTCAAATCAAAATACCATACCGATGGCACTAAAGAGGATGTGTATGTTTCTACAACACATAGGAAGTCCTCTTCATTAGAATCTTTCGTGGAAGCAACATTTCCATGTTGCTTGTGACTCTTCTTTATCATCATTGATTCTTGTGTTTGTGCCCTTTTGGTGTGGCTTTCGTTGGCGTGATTCTCCATTTGCAAAGGAGTTGTATCAACACTCTTGGAGAATATGACATTTTGTTGTACCCCAAAATTAAAATTTTTGTTACACTTAGACATTTTGAAGAAATGAGTAAAAGTCTTGTCAAAACAGTAAAAAAGGTCAAAATTTGGGTGTGTGCGTCTTGCATGAGGGGTTAAAACACAAATTTTTTAAAATCTGACGATCTGGGTCTGCTTAGAGCGGCTTAATCCACAAAACCCAGATCTTAGTTTTTCATCCCTAAATTTTAGGAAAACTGCTATTTTTAGAAATTTTCTCAAAATAGTAACGTTTTCTGGGTTTTTCTGGGTTTCTTTCGAAACGGATACTGGCAAAATTTTCTAAAAATAGAAAGTTTCTAAAAATAGAAAGGTGATCTGCCAAGGTCCAAACTGATTTTGATTGGCTCAAATTACGTCCACATCAGACTGGTGCAGTCAGAATCTCAAAATGGTCAGTTTTGCCCTAGTGGGTCTATTCTGCTTTTTCAGAAGCATAAGAGGAGCTCCGAAGTCATCAATGGAGGTCACTACCGCCAGGTCGGATCAGACGCTTTAACGCTCAAATGGTTGAAGAAATGATGAACATGCACGGAAGAACGAGAAAGAAAATTCAAGAAATTGATGAAAATTTTCTATCAGGATCTTTACCGCCGCTACTTCATCTTTTAGGGCATCAAATGACAAAATTAGGGTTTCAGGTTTAGCCAAACTTGTTCAAGGCTAGCTCACATGGATCCATCTAAGTACCATGGATTATTCAACAATCAGATTCAACGATGAATAGAGATCCAAGATTGAAGCTCTAATGAGGAAAGTTGAAAATATCAAATTTAATTAAGTGTTGATTTTGGGCTCTTTTGAAGCATAAAGCGGCTTCAACTTTTGAAGCATCCGATTCTCGCTTTAGGTTTGAAAATATGCTTAGTCTCTTCAGATTTCAATCAACTTCGACGTGCCTGTCTTCGTCATATCATCTGACTGGCCATCTTCTGGCAAATTCAGATCGAAGACGAACATGCAGAATAAAGATTTCAAACTCGAAGTCGAAAACAATAAAATGGTATTAAGTTCGAGAAAGCGGGTTTTGGTGAAGAAGGCGCCCAAGCTGTGCGGGTCTATCGATGACCTGCGCATGAGTACCTACTATGATCTCTTCAATGCCATCCACTTTCAAACGATACCCAAAGACTTCATCGAGGTCGCAATGATTCAATAAGAGCTAAACGGAGGTCCGATAAGAGCCAAATTTCAAAGATTCCGGCATGTCACTTAAAATGAAAAAATAAGCTAAGTTCTGGAATTTGGCTTCACCAAGTAAAGGGTTTCAAACTTTGAGGGTTAAACCCACTTTTGGCTTAAAATCTTTCTAGAAGACCTTCTCATTCTTCACGATCCGCTATGAGTTAATAACCGTCACCGATCCGATGCTCCTGGTGCCCAGATTCAACAAGATCGTATGTAGAAGAAGGAGCTAATGAAGAAATTGAAGGTCAGAAAAATGGCTAACACTGTGAAAGTTCGGAGCCCCTCGAAGGAAAAGGCTACCATGAATTCGAAGGTCAAGATCAAGTTTTTAGCCAGAGACTCCTCCAGAACATCTTTCTCGGGACCAACAAGTTCGCCGGAAACCTTCACCGCTCTGGATCAATCTACAAATGGGAAATCGTGAGTCGGGCGGGGGTCAAAATGGTGAAAATTGAAATGCTAAAAATTGGCTAACACCGGAGGAAGTGGGCCGTTTGAAGAAGGGCCTAACTTCTCACATGCCTTTTAGAGAAAATTTTGAGGTTTTCAAAAGTTTCAAATTGTAATGTTGAAGGATGGCGGCCCAGATTCATTGAATCGAGGGATTTAGGGGCTTGAAATAAAACAAAAGAAAGCAAAGCAAAAACAAAACCTCAAGTCTATTTAACATCATTCTTCATGTAATTTTCATTATTTTGCAGGTAGCATCCAAAGGAGAAAGTTGGAGCAGCAAGTTTGAAGAATTTTCATGATCCAAGAATTCTTATTTGCTGGTTTTTCATCAGATTTTTCAGATCAGCAAGCATAAACCCTTGCTTTTTCAAGCTTTGTCATCCAGAAGATCGAATTTTTCAGCGTATACAAGATTTCAAACTTCAATCATTTTGGGTCTTTACTTCCAATTTTGAAGAAATTTTCAATAACTTTACTGTTGCAGGCAAGTGCTTTTATTTTGCATGACAAGAAACCTTAGTGTGTCTCGCATTTCAACCATTTGGGTCCTTTCCAATCAGTCTTATGAAGAAAACCCATATCACAGCTTTTTTTTCAAGAAAGTTCAAATTCTAGGGTTGGCTGCTTTTTCGATCAATCGTCAGGGTTTTGCAAATCCAATCATCTGGGTCCATTTCTATTCCTATTCTGAACAAAACCTAGATGCCAACGTTTTTCGGGAAAATTTGAAGAAATTAGGGTTTGTTGCTTTTTCAATTAAAAGTCAAAATTTTCAAAAATCCTGACGATTCGGGTTGTCTTGCCACTTAAATTCTCGAAAGTAAACCCATATCTCAAATTTTTCTAAAAATTTTGTCCGTTGATGGTGAAAATCAGCTTCTAAAAATAGAAATCGCCAAAACTCTGTCAATCCAGTAAAGCTGCTACCATTGTTCGAAGCCCTAAAATGGAGTACACTCCCAATGTTTTCAAGTCCGAATCAGCTCTCTATCACGACTACATCAAAATAGCCAAGACGGACTTGCATCATGTCAAGCCGGTGTTCGATTTACACGCCTTGGAGAGAGCAGGCAACACATCAATCAGGAACCTGGGACACTCTGGACTCCTCGCAGCAGTGTCAATTCCTATTTCAGTTCAGAATCCTGAGTTCGTAATCGCTTGCATTAAGCATTACAACTCGGCTACCAGGAAGATTCAGTCAGCTGACGGCAGATTGATTTGCAGTCTGAAGCCTGATGTGATCGAGAAGTGCTTTTCCATTCCCCCACGGCCTGAAAGCGTCACTGTTTCAAAGGGTGAATGTGAAAGAATATGGGAGATGCATAAGGAAAAATACAACAAGAAGATTGTACTAAAGTGAATGAAAGAAAAACATAAGACTCTGCCAAGTCACACTTCCATGATGTCAGCAAAGTTCGAGAAAGCGGCCAATGAGGTCGAAGATTTCTTGAGATCTATTGCAGATGCTGAAGATATTCTTGAAAATAGGTGTTTTTCTATTGAGGGCATAGATGCACCAAACCGGGACACCATTTCAAACTTCCTAGCGGATGTGATCGAGCTTTTAAGCAGCTTTCTTCTAGAAGCTTTCTTTCCCACTTTCTTTCTATTCTTGGAATTATTCTTATCCATTCTTTGAGAAGAGAAAGAAGATAAAATATAATAGTTGGCGTTTCCTGCTTTTTCTGTTTTCTAGGGTTTTAGTTGTTATCTTCTTTCTAGATTTAGTAATAAAGCTTGCTTGTTGAGCAAGCCCTAGATTGTGAAAGCAAGGAGATTTTAGGGTTCCCTACTCCTCTGCTCATCTATAAATAAGAGCCTTTGCTCATTAGTTTTTCTGAACCATGCTAGTGAGAACAAAACGTTGAGCCTATCGTGCCTTCTATTTGTTACTCAAGTATTGTTCAATTGTGTTGTGATAAGCAAATTGTTGAGCCTCTTTAGCCAACAAGGAGTTAGTGTGATTGTTGTTTCTATTGTGTAAGAATAAGAATGCAAGCCTCTTTAGCTGCAATTTCTTGTTCAAGGCATGTTAGAAGTGAGCTTTGTTCCAGAGATTTGAGTAATAAAATCATGAGCCTCTTTTGCCTTGGTCCAAAATCTCAAGTTTCCGTTATTTATGTTCTACTTTTATGATCTAGATTTCAGCTTACATTGAAGTGTGTAGATGTTTGTTGGAATAGAGTTTATCGAAGTATTTTGTCAGAAGATCTACCTTGTTAATTTCTAGTTTCTCTTGCTCTGCTATTACTTGAGAAATTAGAAACGTCTTTAGTTTAAGTTAGTCGTAGTTGAACTTCTTTTATCAGAAAATCTCAGCTGCGGCGTTTGTGTTTGATAAACCTTATGCTCTAAGTTGATCAAAAAGATAGGCAACTTAGTTTTAGTTTACTTTCTTACAAACACCATCAGCACGAGGGAGCTTCCCCTCCTAATTTGAAGAGCAGTTTATCTGTGCATAGCTGTCCGTTTTCAAATCCGCATTCCAGAGGTGCGAATTTAAACGCCAACACATTTTTTTTAACAAATGACACTTCTTTTGTGTAGATTAATGTCCCATTTTGGTTTGGGTGGACCACCCAGACATTTAGGTTTCTTTCCTTGCTATTATGACATGAGAGCTTGATTGTTTGTAGAGTTTTTGGTCTCATCTTGAATTGCTTCTTCTGGTTGAAGCAAATTCACCAATTCTTCAATTGGAGGCTTTTTGCTGGCACATTGAGATAGGTGGCACCTATGTAACAAGGTTCAAGTTCGAGTTCGTATTCGACAACAATAAAATTTAGACGAAGTTCAGCAAGGGGAAAAACTTCGAAAAAAAAATTGTGATTAAATTCGCCTTATATAAATTTGATTTTAAAAAAATACAAGTAATATATCCACAAAATTATCAAAATAGTTTGACATTGCTAAATAACTAAGTTTGTGTAAATCGATACATGATATGACCTTTTTTTATTTTCCTTGAGCATGTGTAAGGGTTTATATACATTAAAAAACATAAATATTTATATATATATTTTTTGATCAGTGAATCGTTGCTTGTGGGGCAGCACCCATAAAATGAAAAAGCATAAAAGGACAACTTCAAACCTAGTAATGGGGAGCATGAGAACCTGCTTCAAACCCAGAGTGGCACAAAAAAGCCAAGAGAAAGAGGACCATCACCCACATGAATGGTACCTCAGAGAACATAAAACTAGATTTCCTATACACCTCAGATATACAAAAGTGGCCAAAGACCTAATTCGGGACTGACACATACTACACAAGAGAATGTTAGCATCATTACATCTTAGAAATCCTTCTAGCATAGTGGACTAAATGTATCTTTCAGCTATGCACCAGGCCTTTCAGGGAAAACAAAAATTGCAGATAAGTTCATTTTCCACAGCTAAGTGACCTCCCATCAGAATACAGAGATGATCCCTAGCCAAGCCATTACCTATGAGATTAATCGTTTTCAAAACAGATGATGTTATGCGACCCATCAAGGCTTTGAGTTTCACATGTGTTTGAGTATCAACACTATACAAGATGAGCATTTCACCATTGTGTGAATCACAATGATACTTCGGTGATATTTATCAATCTGCTGCATTGAATCCAATTCAAACTTACAAGAAGGAAAGATGCATGAAAATATCCATTGGGCATTGTGTAACATCCTCGCTCTTAATACACAAGTAAACTCAAGAATTTACTAGAAAGTAAATAAATTTAGTAAACATGAGAGAATTTTTTTTTTTAAAATCATTTGCATAAGCATAAGAATAAAGTATAACTTTTCCAGATAAAATTCAAACTTGAATTCACATGTATTCATAACTAGAATCAATTTAATTCCTTACAATATTCATTTATATCACAAAGATACACTTAACATAAAGAATAGTTTTACCTCATAAGTTTTGACTATCATAAGCCAGAACATGGAATTCACTGCATTAGGAATGTTGATCTCTATCTTCACAAGCCTCAGAGAGTCTACTGCTACAGAGGGAGAGCATCATCCGAGTTCTTTTCCTCCAACCACGGACTCAAGTGGTCCCCTGTGCGCTTCCTAGCTGGAAGTGACCCAGCCCTTCTCGAAGAGTATAGATATAAGGAACTGTCAAGTTTCTCCATCTCAGTCCTAGGGATGTGTCCTACAAAACTCAATCGACCATACAACTCTAGATCCCTTCTAGCTAAGTATGATTATTCTGATTGGTCATGCCATCTAGACACTCACCTCTGACTCATCTTGGATCTATCTCATCCTATAGTTTACTTACTTTATTTGGTACTCTAGACACAAACTAGTCTATATAGAAAATTCATTTTAGCCAATCTGACCTAGAACTAATCCTTAATCTAGGATATTCATTCAATGTAAAAATTTAGGTATTTCAAACCTTTTAAAAGTCGCTTATTGCATCCTTGCATTATCTAGGGTTTATGACTTCCTGTCATTTTACTCTCAAGATTCAATACCCAACATCTTTGATGCGTTAAATCAAGTTTCGACATTATCGTAGAATCTCTTAAGGTATTATAAAGACTTCCTATCTTGTTCTATGGTTTTCCTCGACCTTTCTCTATCAATAGTATATATATATGTACAATGTCATATCCGACATAAGCATTATAGATTTCCTATGTCCTTCTTATTTCAATTCTAGGGTTTAGCTTCTCTAACCCAATACATGGAAATATCAAACATCCTTGATTTTCCAAAGGTAATAACATAAGTGTAATTAATCATATGAACAAATGGCTTCTAGTCTTTCCTAGACCACTTGACATCGCGTGGTTTCACATTTTACATACATGAATAAACATAGTATTCAATCTATTTCTTTACCAATATAATAACTAAAAGAATACTGTCATTTCATATCAATAGTCTTGATCTAAGTCAATCTTCCAACATAAGTTAGGTTTCACCTTCTCACCCACTCTTAGGTGTCTTTAGCCATATGGACGACACCATGTCGTCATCAAGACGTACATAAGGTTATAAAAGTATATAGACATCCTTTTCAAATACCCTACCAGGGTGTTTCCTAAAAGGAATATATCGAGGAAGGAACTTGAGGTTTTTCTTTTCCAAGGACCCGATTATTAATACAAAGTCACTCAACAAGTAGTTAATAAAAGAACTCAAGAATAGTTATACATTACTCGAGTAAGCATTTTTGATAGAAAATCTAGGACTTAGTTGTGCTTCAATCCTTTCTTCCACTTATTTACTTCTCAATTAGTCAAGCATGGTTCACTACCAACCACTAACTCATGGTTTGATATTACCTTTAAAATAATGAAAAAAAAACTCATAATAAGCAATGATGGTTTCATGCTGCATTCCCAGCCATATCTATGCCAAGAAGAGTTTGAGGGTATCATACCCCGACTACCTTTTAAGCATCTAAATCACTCTAGAACAATCAAGAATTAAGCTTTCTCGTTGTCAACATTCTAAATAAATCTCGCAAAGATTCATGCATGAAGTGGTTTATAGGCAATATTTCCCCACTACTGGTTTCATAATCATTGTTGTTACAATGTATACGTATATACAAGGATAAGGCTATATCCATTCTAAAAGAAGAAAGATTGCTTTACTTACCGTGTACGCAATAACCTCTGTCATCTCTTGACTATTCTGAATTTGAGCTCGTAGTTAATATGGATGCAACAAGAATTTGGTTTAAGCCTCCATGCTAAGGAAATATTTGCTTCAACTTCCTTCTTACTCTTTTAATACCTCCAACGTAGACAGTGCCATTAATCTTTGGTCACAGTTCAATAGTTCATAGTGCACTTAAGAAGTGGTTTCTACCTGGAATCTGGCTCATATGTACTGTGACATTTCACCATCTAGCAGTCAGAATTGACCCTACCAATCAACACTCCTTATCATTATCCAGAGACTTGATGGGTGTTTGTACAATCTTCTTTGGGATACCAAGTAGCAGTTTTAGAGAGAGATTTGTTTGGCCTCACTTCCACTCAGGCTCAATATTCTGCACAATATACATGTATCACGCGAGTGTATGGGAATATGGTGTTAGTTCCCACAACCTTTTTTTTCCCAGTATCCATTCTACCAGCGCCCAAAATGGGAGCTTTCCAACAAGCTATCCGCATCCATTTAAGCATAAAGGATATATATATATTTTGTCTGACTTTATATCTATAACTGTTTTGGTTCAGATAAAACATTGCCTTTCAGATTTGATATTTGCTTACACTTCCAACTACCCAATGGTCAACAATATGGAAGCTCTTCAATTTCAGAATAGAGGCTAATGACAATGAAAGTCGTAACTAAGTTCGTCGCAATAGACTTGGCAAGTATCGGCCTACATAGATATCAGTAGTGGCTTTCAATGGCTTCCAATGTCTACAGTGAGCTATTAAGAGAGGAGAATTTAACTAACACCTCCTCTCACGACCCCCTCTATACTTTGTGCTTTCACTCGTTCTTCCTTCATTTGAGGTAAATGAGAACCTTCCTCTTTTTCATTCTCACGTTGCCTATCAAACAAAGCATAGACAACCCTCTAAAATATAGAACAAAGGTGCATAAAGTTACCTTCCCTCCTATCATTTCGGGTTACTTCTGGCAACAGAAGATAATACCCTTTCCTCATAACGGTTTTTCCTTTTATCCCATAAGATTCCACTTCCTCTTCTCCCTCCTACGTTGGCCAAGACTTCGTTACTTCCACCAAGTCATTATCACGTCCCAACTATTTTCCTCGCACCACCAACAATCGAAAAAGAAGAAGACAAGAATCAATTATAAAACCAGATTCCAAACAGATCTTCATGCCACATCAATGGTTCCTCCAATGTCGTTGTTTTCTCAAGCTACACATCACGACTTTTCCATCAAAAGAAAATTTAAACAAGAATTAATATTCCAATACGTGCCACCTTAAGTTAAGTTCCACAACTTATTATAGCTCAAAAACATTTGAATTATATTGGAGCACTTTCAATTTCTTATACTCAAGCTCGTGTCCTTTATGGCTTTACAAATATTTGAAAAGCTATTAAGCTTTCACCACCTTCACCTTGGCGGTTGTGGAAAAACAAAATCCATTTTCTTATATAAAAGAACACTTAAAGGAATAGACATATCTATGGTCTCAATAATCAATAAGCTCCTCAATTGAGTTGAGAAAACTTATCGATATATCATACCCCTACATAAAAGGAGTCTTGTCAAAATTATGGACTCAACGACTAGCTTAGTCGTTTAAAAGTATCACCAAAAACAAACAAATATAAATGACAAGTCATTCTGAAATTAGAGTTGGTAACACAATCTTAAACAGTCGACAACGTTGATCTTTTGTCGTCTCTCGGCGTATTCACTCCTTAAAATGAACTCAAGGATGATTGTCATAATGACTTTCTTTTTTTTTTTGTAAGGAAACAAGCTATAATATTAGTTCCTCAACTTATTAAGTTGATTTATCTATTAAAAGAATATAGACAATAACGAACAACCAATTATGCAGTTAAGGTCACAACATAAATTCGTTTACGTCATAAGAAGCGATGTGCTGACAAAAGATTCTCTTAGTTACAACAACTAATGTTCAACCTTGGCGATGTCACTATCCCAAAACGACTAGGTTGACGTTTAACAACTTAAAAATGGACTTTAAACGACATTGACAACATGTCTAATCGAGAATTTACTCTTATACCAAAAGGGTTGAGCATCACTTACCCGACTCAATTAGGTTCACCAATTAGTACCAACACTAGACCTAAGGTGGAGACAACCTGCTCTTTTCCTTGTATCTACGCCCTTCTCTTTGATGATGCTCTCCCTCCCTTTCTCGGAGGGCGGAAACCTATTTCTTGAATGCAACTTGCAATCAACAACACAAGATTAGTGTTTCAGTAATCATTTTCATAAACCTTATGAATTCATCACATCTTGACAAGTTTTAAACACATGTCAATTTTGAGTCAGAAAAACGTAACTCATAGAAACATTAATTTTTCTAGGCATTTTTTTCATAAGCATCAAATCATTGAATCATGCATACTCATTTACTAATTACCTCAAAAGTACAAAGTAAATCATAGTTAAAGTTAGGGATGTAACACATTGACATCAACTAACATGTATGGAAGGCCAAGAAAGCTATCAAATAATGTTGTTATCTGTCCAATGGATCCATAATGGTTGTGAAACTGGGGCAACCAATGGTCCATGTGAGAGAGTCGTTCTTGGCAAACTATCAATCCCACCAATGTCTGATGTGAAGGAGAAGTGTGCCATCTTCAGAGCTTATTTTGTTTCTACTAAGTCTCTTGTAAACGATCTAATTGACGCTTAATAAAGCGTCGCTTGTCGGGGGTCGTTGGGCCCCTAACAAACCTAGTTACTGTCCTCCTGGCTTCCCAAGGGAGGCAACG
>VDFB02196118.1:0-16651 GCA_007258455.2 Sequoia sempervirens | reverse complement strand
AGAGTCTTCATGATGTTTCTATACTTTATACCCCACATTATTTCAACAAATAGTTGACATCTTGCGATCTCATTTAGCCTTTCAAAGATCAATTTCCAAATCTTATCAGCATATCTTCTACAAGTGCGTTCTGGAATCTTACCTTCCATGTGCTACAAAATATAGTCATCAATATTAATCAAAAACTTTGGCTTTCTACGCAAAATTCTAGGTGGTGTTCTCTTAGGTACATACATCTCTACATTACCAATTTCATCAATATTTAATTGAGGTAGGCTAGATTGCGTACCTTCGATCGAGGGTGGAATAGAAGACATACCTTGAGGTTCACGTGGGGATGATGGTGTACCTTGTTCTCAATTAGAGTGATGATGTACTCACCAACTTCAGATGTGGTGGAAGGTGTCCAGCCATACTCACTTGTGGTAGATGAATTGTCCCTCCATATTAAGCTTGTGTGTAATGGTGTCCTTGTCTTCACTTACTTGTTGAGGGTGTGTCTCAAACCTCACCCAGTATCTGCATCTACCCTAATGCGGCTTCTGTCATTCGTTCCCTTTGTGCTTCAATTGCTTTTCTCTTTTTGGCCAGTTGAAGTTCCTCTTCAAAGCGGCTGATTTTCATCAATCGTTCCCAATTTTTGCTTTTCACGATATTCCCTCATCCGTTTATTTATTTTATCTCTTAAGGCTTGAAGCTTATCATCGGTAGTTTTTTCCTTTAACAGTTAGTTTCTAGCCCGACATGGCGAATAATTTTACCTGTAGAAAAGTGCTAAGTTGTCAAATTAACTAGTGAAAGCTTTGGAAGCATAATTCAATCAAAACAATATAAAGCGTCCCTATGCAAGTAGTGATGTATTCCATTACCACTATGCAAACAAGTTTGTCACAAATCTAAATACAACTATCACTATACATACAAATTCCTTAGTCTTTAACATCAATACGGTATTTAATCTTTGGGACTCCATACCCTAAATTGGGTGAATCCCACAAATCAATACTCTATTTTGTGAAATAAGTGTATAAACTTTTTAGAGTATGTTGAAAAGGATCAAAATAGGCCTAAGAATATGTACAAACAGTGAAAGGAATGTTGTTAAGTGCTTGGGAGCAGTCTCATTTGTTATTCCACAGTTGTGTCTATGCTTGGTAATGTTTTGAAGGTAGATTGGTGCAGGAGCACCTAGGCTGATCCCCATTTTGTTTGTCAACAATTTTGGCTTGTACCTAATCTTAGCCAAATCAGGGTCTTAGTATGTTTGATTTGGACCTTAGAAGGTCTTGTTTGTGTGTGACATGGGTTAGTCATTAGGACTAAAATCATCTAGGGGTAATCCTTGTGATTAAATGTTGCTTTATTTAGCTTTAGATAGCTTGTATTAGAATCGTAAGGCATTTAATGTGTGCTAATCACATCTAAGTTGTTAGAAGATGCGAAGAGGTAGTTGAGGAAGTTGATGGTTCAGAATCAAAGAGGTTGAGATCCTAATGTAGACACGTCAAATTTACATCATGCATATCATATTCCATTCATCAAATAAATCAGGACTCCATTTAAATCAAATCTTAAATTATATTCCATCATTTTCTAATAAATCAGAAATCAAAGTCCAAAATGTCAACTCACCTAATCAGCATTAAATCAGCATAATCATCATTAAATTAATCTAATCCTAATCTAAGGCTAATCCCATCCCACTTGCATTATCTAGACCTAGCCACTTGCACAATAAATCAATTTTGTTGATTTATTAAAACAATCATTTTCCCTCAACATGACAAGTCAAACAGGGCATTTATTGCTCTTCTTTCTTGTCCCCCTCTCAAAATTTATTGCAAATTTGAATTCAAAAGTTCCCCCTCTTGGGCACTCTTCCCAAATCTTGCACACACATTAACTAATCACATGATGACAAGTGTCCTCAATTCATTGGCTTGTTTTTTGATCCCACATTGGTCCATCTTCAACACTTGGCATTTTGAAAATCTTTAAATACAAGCATCATCCTCAAGCAAATCCTTCACAATCTTCACAATCTCCACAATTTCATCCAAAAAGCATATGCAAAGTTACTCTCCTTGAGAACTAATTTTGCTCATCATTTCCATCTTATCATCATCATCTAAGCTATCAATCAAGGATTGGGAAAGGGTCACTAGCACATGTGACACCAATCCAATATGGGATAGATTGGTTTCATGTTTTTCTTTATAGGATTTTATGTATCTTGTTATTAGATAGCATTTTAAAACATGTTAGATATCTCATATGGATGTTGAATGGTGCTTATTGCTTGGAAACTAATCATGTTTGTATATGTTAGTTACTAACGATTTGCAGATTTCGATGTCCACAAAATGGCGCTAGAAGGAGGGCTGTTTATAACTTTTGTTTTCCATTAATTCTGTTTTAGCATCTTTACATCACTCCTAGGCTTTTGTGTTTGTTGGTGTTCAATGGAAAATGGTTTATTTCTTTTATTTGAAGGTATATATGCACGTGGTTTGTGTTTTAGAGGTAGCTGAAATAAATTGGAGAAGATCTTTTTCATTCACTAAAACATACCATTAGTAATTTGCAGATAAGTAACTACAGATCCTATTCCACAATAGATCTTAGGTACGTTGAGGTAATACGGTGTTTCTGGTTAATATCACTAATCATTGTCCTAGCTACGCTATTGATTTCATTTGAAATTTTCTCTTAAAGTCACAAATTAATAGAAACTCAGTCAGGGTTGCAAGACTTGCTATTGAGCATAATGTCATTAAGAATAGCAGATCTTTATTTTTACCCATGCTTCTGATTTATGAATAGCAGAATTTATGAATGGGAAAAAATCCTCCAGCTGGTGCACACCTGCAACATAGTAAAAAATGAAATAAAATAGAAAAACTAAAATCAGAAGCTCAAACATTTTTGTTCTCCATTTTTTGTGCAAAGGCTGCATGAAGATCAATGATTTAAGGGTATAATATGTTTTTTGGTTCCTTGCATTTTGAGTTTGAGTTTTTAAAAAGGCACGGTTTATACTGACTTTTCAAAATTTGAAAGTAAAGTTTGAAAATCTGAAGTTGCACATAACTGTCAGCATTCATGGCTACCGTAGAGGAAAAGGCGCCTTCCTATTATGTGCATTTTCTTTTGCAGCATCAGGCATATGTCCTCTGATTCGATCCGGTTATGATAGGAGGAGAGCAAGGAAACACCAGAAGTCTGAAGCCAACCATGTCGGTTTGAAAGCAGAAATAAAGAGCACGGGTGAAGAGGAGATAACAGCGCAGGAAATGAGTAAAGTGCACGGGCCATTGGCCTGTGAGGGAATGTGAGGGGGCAGACTCCAAGGTTTCCAAGCAAGACAAGAAGAAGAACTCCAGAGGCCGCGCTCAAAAACGCATGCAGTCCAACCACCATTTCGTTACTACCTTTACTTAGCCTTGCATTGATTGCATTGAGAATCCTTTCACCATTTCGTGCTATTAATTGCATTGAGAATCCTTTCACCTGTTGCTAACTACAGTTACTAATGACGTTTTTATCATTTCTTTGGAATGATCTTTCAATGCAGTTCAACACGCCTTGTCTATGCTTCCGCATCTTGATGTTGTCTATGCTTATAGACTGTCACACTGTCTACGCGCTTTGTCCACGCTTATAGACTGTCAGAACAGTTCGCGCGCCTTGTCTATGCTTTCACATTCCTGTCAAACATTTCGAATGCCTTGTCTATTCTTTCATATCTGCGCACCTTGTCTCTGCTGTTTCCCATTAGGCCAAAGCTTGTCAGTCAAGGAATATAATGACGACCTGTCTTAATAATCATGTGACCTCCAACTACAATCACGACTCTCATTACTGACCACTTTATTACAAATCAGGTTAGCAGCAGTATACTCTTTACCTATCTCTGCCCTCACGGAATTTACTCTTCACTATTCATTGTACTGATTAAGCTGGCAATTGCTGCGTTATGATTGACTTGACAGAGATATTTATGAAATCTGACAGAAGGTTATACATTTTGTGTTTGAAAGGAACTCATCTCTGCAGGGCTTCTCTGCGTACAACCTACCCATAGGCCAACTTATGATGCGCAAATTCCAATGGCCCAATGATGATATCCAAACAACCAATACACTATGTTCTTTTACCTTGAGGCAATCTTTATAGATTTTCATTTATTTGCAAAGGTGTCCATTTGTCAAATCAATTTATGAGATGTTGTCACATGTGGTTTCAACAATCTAATTTGATTTTGGTGTCAGACTGAAGTTCAAAAATTTGCTAATCTAAGATTAATTTCATTATCTGGTTTGACCTTTTAACAATCTTGGAACACACGTACTCCAACATAGAAATAAGCATTCATAAATGCTTATAAAAGCTTATGTCCATCGATGGATTAGGTAAAAAGGTTGCCAAGAAAGGATGGGTCATCTTGTCTATTTTTAGAAGTAGAACTCAAAGCCATTGGCTGCATGCTTGTTTCTTTTGATATGAGTTAATATTGTCATGCTTGTTTATTTTAATATCGGTGATTATAGGGGGTCTCTTCAAAAACTGATTTTTAACATTATAACTATTGTCTTTTTCTTCTATAGGTACCAAAAGCCAACAAAACAAAAGTGAACAAGGTACAAAAGGGAAACAAAGACTAACGAAGGAGGTACAAACGAACAAAGGCGAAAAGATGCAAAGCAAAAGAGGAGGAGGATTCTTGTTTGAAAACACATTGTGTTTTTTAACACTTTGAATTTTTGATCAATACTACTTCACGAAAGGAGGGAAATGTTTTTTTGAAAACACAATGTGTTCTTTAACACTTTAAGTGTTTAATCAACACTACACGAAATTGTTTTCCTTTTCGTTTTAGAACATTAGTTTTCAATTGGGGCTAAAACGAACAATTTCATTTTCATTGCAAAGGGCTTAAAACGAACCTTAGAACAAACTTACTAGATTTCGTTTTGGTTTAAAATTGAACAAGGCAAACTTCACACTTGATTTTGGTGCTTAAAATGAAGTCATCATTGCTTTGAGGCTAAAACGAACAAGTGCTTGATTGTGTTATTTTGTCTTTTGAGTGCGTATCCTCTCCCCTTGCGCTTCGTGCGATCTAGGGTGCAAGAGAAACACTCAAAATACATTTTATTGCTTTGAAACACTTCATTTTGGGCTTAAAAATTGAACATCTTGTGCGAGTGTGAGTAGGGGCATTTTCGCGTACATTCTCGTTCTTTGTGCCATCAAAGATCGATCGAGTTACGGATTGTGTCTTTGCTCGCTTTTGTTTATCTTAGAGGGCCTGCCTTGGGGAAAAAGTACTCACCCAAGCGACGACTCAACCGGTAACACTCTAAGCCAAGAGTATTTCCAGCCGGGATATAAATGAGGATTTTGGTTAAACGCCATAATCACGCGGTTGGCTCCGACAAGATGGATCCGAAAGGGGACTCTTGCCACGTTGGGTCAACTCCTACGAACGGAAAGTCCTTACTAGAACCTATGTGTTAGAATTTGCCAAAATCCTTAATCTGTTTGTTGGTGCAAGAACGGTCGTTCTGAAGCACAATTACGGCTTTTAGTAGAGATGGAAAGCATGCCATGGGAGTTTCATGGGTGTTGATGCTTGGCTGCCCCGTATAAGTGAGTGCCGTGGAGGGGAGCCAGTGGGTCAAGCATCTAACCATCCGCTAAAAGTAGTAGCTGGACTTGTCCAAGTGGGACTCAACAAAATTGTCTATCACATCCATAGGGCTTGTAATTATTCTTTGTTTGAAAACAGGTGTATTCGAAAACATTTTGCAAACAAACACTTAAACATGATCATGCAAATTTCAAACCCCTTTTGATAGAGCAAATGCCTTTTGACGATTTAAGTTGTTTCCTTCCCTTGGGATTTATGTCCTTAGAGGTTTCTCATCACTTGAATTTATATCGTCATTTGCTCTAACTAGGGTTAACAATAGGAAATCCCTTTGCCTCAATTTCTTGGAACTCCCACACAACACTTTGTGGGAAGAAAAGGAATTTTGACATAGGACATCTTAGTTTGAAACTTTAATCAAGAGTGTGTTTGTGGTAAAAGGAATACACTAAGCAAAGATAACGAATTGGACCCCACACATGTGCTTGATATCTCTTGGTCATATTGGTCTTTTGATTGCTCTTAGAGAAAAGTGTGTTCTTCAATACCTTGGCCTAGTAAACAAAGTCTCTCTAAGTCTCTTAGGATCATCAAAACTTCCATCATCCATCCAAACATTTATCAACCCATCCATCCAAACAACTTTAGATCTTTGCAAACATCATTCTAGACTTGGGTACATCCTTAAACCAAATCAAAGTCAATTGTTTAATTAGGTGTGTGGGAATGCATCCTTTCTCATACATCTAATTGAATTAGAAAACCTTTTGAACAAGTTCATCCTAAAGATAACATCCAACATCTTAGGGTTTACAAGTTCATCATCCACATCAAACAATCAAAATCAAAATCCCTAAGTCTAGCATTGATTCAAAGTTCCTAAACGTTCATCACTCATATCATCCACCTTTCATCCTCCATATCATCATTGGTCCTAAGAATCTTAGAGGTCACTTTCGCAATAAGGTCATAACACAAGAAGAACATGGAATATAAACTTGATCCATACATCTTGGGTAATCCAAATCAGTTGAATCTTCAAAGCCTTGCAATGCCTATCAATTATCAAAATCCATGCATAGGATCATTTCCTTCGACAAATGTCAATGGTACAACAAGTGTGGGTATGCCCAATCTGAATTTTGGAACACATCTCCCCATGATAGATTTCAATCAAAGTCCAAACTTACAAGTCTATCCTCCAAACAATCAATACATGAGTCTTCAAACGAGCAACATCATTCCACCAAATCCCTACAAACCAAATGTGGATGTACCAAATGCATTTTTTCGAAACATGAATCCTAACTCGGAAACCTTTGGAAAAATGATTCCCAATACCAACATTGTTCATCCTATCATGCCAAATCAGAACATTATCCAAAGTCAATTTTCCCATAATCCCATTCAAAAACCACAAGCATGCATGCCAAAACTACTTGAACACAAGCCAAATCAACTATCTCAAGTGAGTCAAAATCAAAATCAAGAACAAATTTGGCGAGATCAAATTGCGGAACTTTCCAAAATAGTTGAGGCATTGCGCCAAGGGAAATCTCCACCACCATTACCTACATCATTCCTTGGTTTAGGGCTTCCCCCTTTACCTAGCACCAATCAATCCACCCAAATCAATCCACCTAACGTCAATCAAACCATCATGTCAAATCCTTCGAATATACCATCGACATCACACCAATGGATGGTATCTAATCAAACAACAACATTGATCCCAAATCAAAATACGGTCTCCCAAGGGCCTATCACCTCGGTCAATCCAACCATCACTATCCCTTCAATCATTCCAAACACCACTATCACTCCCATCACATCTCAACCCCTCACTACCATGATCGCTCCGAGCGTATCTCAAACACTTGTCACTACATCCAACACAATTTCAATCCCACCACCATCACCATTGCGACTAAGCCAAGTAAGCAATTACAATGCTTCATTCAAAGCATACCAACAATTGCTCCAACAATATGAAACAATTCGGCAAGCGCCTATAGCCACGCACGCTTCTCAAGCTTCACAGCAAAATCAAGCTCAAACATCGCTGCAACAACAAAAGCAACACAAGCTCAACAAGTGCAACAATCCTTTCAAGTTTCCCAAGCCTCTCAAGCTACCCAACCAACACGAGCACAAACACAAAGATGACAACTATTGAAAACAAGGATCAAGATCAATCCATCACTGAGCACACGTTTACTTCATCCAATGATCAAATCGACAAATGTCAAGAGTCACTTTTGAATCATGATCAAAATCCACCAACAAAATTTGACAATGAGCCAATTCAAGAAATCTCAACATCACTTGATTCTATGGTTGAAGACATTCACAATATCTCCACCGCAATTGTCGAAAACAATGATCAAAACCTCTCCATCGAGGAGCACATTGAAGATATATCTACACAATCCGATGATCAACTCACCATACATCAAGAGCCACTTTTTAGTGATCTCTTTCAAGGAGTGTTGGGATTATTTGATCCTATTGACATAATGCACAATCAGTTTACCTATGATCATGTTGAAAATGTCTCTACATCACCTTACGAGTTAGAGGACATATCTCAAGAAGTTATTCCAAAGCAAGATCAAAATCTTTCACTAAGGTCTAGCAATGATCCTTTTCAAAACATGTTGATCCCCTTTGACCTCATGGTTACAGATGCTAAAGGAACCTTGAACTTTACCATGTCTAATGAAGACATCCAAAAGTCCTTTGTAAGAAATCCATCCTTTGAAGCTGCCCCATGTCAAGAACTTGATCCAAAGCATGTCGAAGGAAACTCCGAAATCATTCAAGATCAAGAATTTGTATCTCCAAGATACTACAATGATCTAATGGATATTCTCCTATCCACACAAGATGATCACAGCCACATAGCACTTACTCCTCCATCTACCCATGAGATGCTTTCTATGGTTGGACACGTAGATGATCTTCATCTAGAACAAGATTTTGTTACACAAAAAGAGCAGATTCTTAACTCCTACAATCAAACAGAGTTATCAATATCAAGATCAGATATGTCCCAAACTCAAACTAAGGACATCATGAATATGGATATCCAGCATTGTCCACTCAAGGAGACAAGTCAAATAGAACAGGATATTCTAGAGTTAGCAGAGCAGCAAATGGAAATAACGTCACCTACGGTGGTCATGTATCAGAGAATTCATTCTAAACAAAAGCTCTCAGAACAGGCGGAATCAAAGCATGAAGGTACTTCTACCATATTGGGGGAAACTTCGTCTCAAGCAAACACCAACATAGGGAGCATGAAGAGTCCTTATGATGAACCTAGTGTCAATACTACAACCAACCACGTCATGAATCTTCATCCACCCATCACCCCATCCATGAATTGGGACCAACATCAAAAGGAATATCTGAATCAAAGTACGAAGAACATTATCAAATCAAAAGAAGCTGAGAAGCATAATGGACAAATCAAGTACAAATGGATACCAAAGAATACAAAGAAAGATCATCCCTATCAAACTCCATCAGTCAAAGAAACTATGGGGCAAGATCAAAGAGGGAAAATTATCCATCAAAGATGTCCGCAAAATCAAAAGCAGGCTTTTCAAGCGACGTACAAAGTATATCAAGCAGTTGGTCCTAATTCCACGCACACTTTCGTATCCACCCATCATTGCTCATCTTCCCAAGTTTGGAGAGTCAAAGTTTCCAAACTGTCAACCAATCCATCTCTTATCCCTAAATGCACTCCATCCACACCCCCACGCATAATATCCAATTCTTACATTGACCGTGTATTGGCAACAACCCTTCATCATAAGGATTCAGAAGGCAATCTATTGCGATGTACGCACAGAGACAGAGTTAACCCCGGTATCGAGGAAGCAGATCGAGAATCCCAAAAGTGGCATTCAAGTGCACATATCTTAGCAAAGCAGCTCCTTCAGGCAGGATATCAATGGCACATTATGACAGAGGCATCTACGTCAACACCACCAGATGGTTCAGCGTGAATCTTTCAGAAAAATACAAAATCAAAAAATATGAAAATCCAAAAAAAAAAAAAAAATCAGAAAAAGGATTGAAAACAGTAAAGATAAAAATCGTCCTCTAGTGAAAACCGCATGGGCGGCGCTTTGGGCAAGACCATGATGAAAACCTGGCAAACAGGCGTCATGTGTGGAATCGAGCATCTACGTGCGCCAGTTCAGTTGAAAGCATCTCATCCCATCCATAATAAATCAAGCATTCCATCCATCTTATCCATAATAATTCCATTTCATCCATGAACCATTTATCTAATCCATTTTCATCCATCTTCATGATCCATAGTCTTAGTTATCTTGATCTTGATGAAATTTTGGGGCACACCTTACGCTTGCTTACGACAAACATCTTGACATGGGCCGTTTTCATTAATCCTATCTTATGCAGCATTATCTGAGCTATGAAGCATTATCCAAATGAGCATTCGCTATCCGAACACCTTATCTTATCGCAAGATAATCCTTATCCATCCATCCATACACTTATCCAAGCATCCACCCATCGCATTCCATACATTGCTAGACATTGGGGGCAGATATGTACATCTTGCTTCGAGAATAAATCTTGATCTATATCCTCCAACTTATGTGGCGATTCGAACATTGGCAAACATGAAATCAAATTGGTCCACCACTTGTGAGCGAAAAAATCTGAATCACTAGCCCATGGCATATTTTGATGAACAAACATCCCTTATCAAGCTCCATCTTCAATCGAACATCGATCCAAACAATCACTATCAGTTGCATCTAAGTTGCACGTCAAACGTCACATCAAATCATCCAAACATCTTTTTTTCGAAACTAAGCTTCATCAAACATGATCAATCAAAATCCAATCAAGAAATCATCAGGATATCCTTGTGTTGCTTAACACTATCCTTGCATTGTCATGTATCCTTGACAATGTTATCATCATCAATCTTGATCAATCAAATCTAATCAACTCATCATCATCCTGGGATATCTTTCCCAATCATTGTGTTGCTTAACACTATCCTTGCATTGTTGTGCATCCTCAACAATGTTATCATCATCATCCCAATCCTTGTGTTGCATAAACACTATCATTACATTATTTGTGTATCGCAATGTTATCATCATCATCAATCCATCGATTTGATCAATCAACCTTAGCTTAGTTTCAACAAAATCATAAACAAAGCATTGATATCATCACACATGTCCATATCAAATCCTCAAATCTTAGAAAATCCAAAACATCGAGGAAAATCAAAAAAAAAATCAAAAACAACTCAAAAGCAGAAACATCAAAAACATTGAAAATCCGGCCTACATTAGATCTCACGAGGCTTAAAAGCATTGAGCCCAAGGCTAATCTTTGATCAGCCCGAGACATCGAAAATCCAAAAACATCAAAATCGCATCAAAATCCAAAAACGATTGAGAAAACATCAAAATCAAAACGATTGAGAAAACATCAAAATCCAAAACATTGGAAAGCCTGAAAAATCAAAACATTTGTAAAACGTCGAGAAAATACCAAAACAGCCTCAAAATATTTCAAAAAAACATCAAAAACATCCAAATATTCAGAAAAACCCATCTGTCTCATCTCACTTTCACCCACAATAAAAATCACTCATAATAATCAATCATCCATAATAAACTGATCATCACTTTCATCCTTTGGCAACACAAACAGAGACAATCATAGCAGTCAGCAAAATCAATCTTCAATCGTAAAATCAAAATCGAAACAATGAACCATTGAACACAAAATCAAAGTCTTGATCATTTTTCAAACATGTCAATCGACCTTATATCAACAGCCTATCAATCAACTTATCAAACCATCATCATCTTATACAAAGCATGTCCTAGGATCCGTTCCGACAATGGGCACTTTTATCAAATCAACCACTTTGGGTAAACAAAACGACGTGTCATTAACATGTCCTAGGATCCGTTCTGACAATGGACATTATCTTTTGGCAATAAGTTTTGGCTCCCATCTTTTGAAACACATCCCTCTGGCTGAAGGTATGAAGAACATTGGTTTGTTTGTGTACTTGATCTTTTCTTTTGATTTATCTTATTGCGCTCATTCCAAGGACCTCTCGATGATATCGAGCAGAAGGATTTAGAGATAGAATGGGGAACGCGATCATTATTCTTTTTTGCTGTGCTTGTTGGGCGTTCTTTAATAAAATAACTTGGCGAATACTTGCTGTTAGATATGTATGGGAGGTTTAGAGATAGCTTATTGACTATTGCATTGATTGGTTATACCTTTCCATGTTTTGGTCCGAGATGTTTGAGACTTCTAAAGTGCATCCTAGCAAGGTTTCCGTATGTCAAGTGTGAACAAGATTACTCCTATCTTTTTGTTGAGTCAAAGTCCATCACACTAAGTACAACGCCATCCTGGTCCTTTATACCTTGATGCATCGTACTTAGGCGTGTTATCAAAAATAAAGTAAGTGACCCTTTAAAAATCCCAATCCTTGATAAGCAAATCATCATCATCATCTATCATCATCATCTCTAATAAAGTCTCGACCAATCATGGACTTGTTGGATCCTCTTGTCATATCTGATTTCCATGCTAACATCATGCATCTGTCATGCATCCATCATGCATCCATCCTGCATCTACAAACCATCAGCATACCACATATCATTCATATCATACATCATAGGAAACATCGATCATTTCACATGCATTGCATTTGCATCATCATCATAATATAGATCTGTTAGTCTAAGCATTTCATAAAATCATCCGTTGCATAATCACATCATATCCCGCATCATCGATCTCATCCATCTCATATCATATCATCATTTAAGTTGTTTAGGATAATATAGATTTGTTATTCTAAGCATCTTAAAAAATCATCTCATTTGCATCATCGTCCATAGCCATCCATTTTGAACCTCTTTATCGCGAGATCGACCCTCAAATCGAATATTTTCACTCGATCTTTTGAGGGGGCAATGTACCAGTGTACTTCTTTCTATTGGGGCATCTGAAAAATTAGAAATTTTTTGATTTAGATTCGTAAGTTATTCTTTGAATAGCGCCAACAAGTACATTGCTTCAAGAGGGCAAAATGTAGACCGTCAAATTTACATCATGCATAATCATATTCCATTCATCGAATAAATCCGGGGGACTCCATTTAAAATCAAATCTTAAATTATATATTCCATCATTTTCTAATAATCGGAAATCAAAGTCAAAATGTCAACTCACCTAATCAGCATTAAATCAGCATAATCATCATTAAATTAATCTAATCCTAATCTAAAGGCTAATCCCATCCACTTGCATTATCTGGGCTAGCCATGCACAATAAATCAATTTTGTTGATTTATTAAAAACAATCATTCCTCGACATGACAAAGTCAAACAGGGCATTTATTGCTCTTCTTTCTTGTCCCCCTCTCAAAATTTATTGCAAATTTGAATTCAAAAGTTCCCCCTCTTGGGCACTCTTCCCAAATCTTGCACACACATTAACTAATCACATGATGACAAGTGTCCTCAATTCATTGGCTTGTTTTTTGATCCCACATTGGTCCATCTTCAACACTTGGCATTTTGAAAATCTTTAAATAGGTGCATCATCCTCAAGCAAATCCTTCACAAATCTTCACAATCTCCACAATTTCATCCAAAAAGCATATGCAAAGTTACTCTCCTTGAGAACTAATTTTGCTCATCATTTCCATCTTATCATCATCATCTAAGCTATCAATCAAGGATTGGGAAAGGGTCACTAGCACATGTGACACCAATCCAATATGGGATAGATTGGTTTCATGTTTTTCTTTATAGGATTTTATGTATCTTGTTATTAGATAGCATTTTAAAACATGTTAGATATCTCATATGGATGTTGAATGGTGCTATTAGCTAGAAACTAATCATGTTTATGCCATTGGTTACTTGCGATTGCAGATTTCGATGTCCACACCTAAGATGTAGAATAATGGAAAAGAGTTGCAAAGTTGTTGCCAAAACTGATTTTAGCTAAGAAAAACCATGAGACCATGGCTTGTTGCTTATTAAATTGTCTTTGATATTAGATTTTTAAGCATCCATGGCTTGTTTGGCTTTTGTTTGGATTTTAGCCATAGCAGCCAAGGCAATGAACTATTTGATAAAATGATTTGGTAGACGTATATGAAAAAATGTAATTATACTAGATATTTGATGGCCTTGAAAAAATGTCTCAAAAGAAATGTGATACCAAATAGTGGAATGCCATGATGAATTCCATGACAAGAAAATTGCTATGGATTTTCATGGCATTCAGACCTTAAATATTCCTCTCTTGGTCGAGGAAAGGTTGTTGTTGAAGTTGGAAAGAATTTTCAATAAAAAAACTTGCTGTTTTTTGTGTTTTCTGAAACAAAATCTGCTGATCCCGTGCTTTGTATGGCCTGTACATTTTGAGTTATGGTCCAAGAATGTGATGGTTGGAAAGAGGATTGAATAAGCTTCATTTTGGCGTTGGAGTGGTGAATTTTCATTAAGAAATAAAGGAGATATCCCCAATTCTTTATCGGGTGGTCTAAAAACCCTCAAAATCAAGGTTTTGAGAGAAATATGTGGATCTCTTCCATTCCCACGTGTTAGATCAACTTATTCTTAGTGGGATGGAAGGTTTAACCCTGTACCATTATTCCCTAAGTGTTTTGGAGAATGGCAGGTTCATGGGAAGAAGTGCAAAGTTTTTGGCTTGACATCTCTATGTGGCAAGCCTAATTCATAAGCAAAAAAAGTGGATTTTTGCTTGAGTTTTGGAAAATTTGTTTTAGAGATAGTTGGAAATGATTTGGAAGGGTGTAATTAGCCTGTAGGATTCTAATTTGAGGCTTTGGGGTGAAGGGGAGAGCCTAGGTAGTTTGAAGTTGCTGTTCTCAGTCCTATTTAGGCCCTTTGGAGCAAATTGTCTTGTTCTAGGAACTCTAGTTTCCTTTTGAATTTTTCCTAATGCTTTTGATGGTGTGTGTAGGTACCATGGGGAAGTCTAAATACAGATTTTGAGCCTTCTTGGAAGTATTTTAGGCCACTAAAATTTGACTGTCCTCTTGATAGTATTGGTTAAGCCTAGTAGGTCTGAGTGTTGAGTTGGATGAATTTTGTCTCCACCAAGCATGGTGATCATTTTGAGGGTGTTATGTGAGTATTTTGGGAATGTATAAGTCATCTTGTCTATGGGTGTATTAATGGGATTTTGAGTTCCTTAGTTTGGCCTTTGGAAGCCTAGGAACAAGCCTCTTGAGTTGAAAGTTTGTTTGAAAAGTCATAATTGAAAGAAGTTGTGCCTCCTAAGTCTATTATCCCGCCATTGCCTCTGCATCATTCCATCACTGTGAGACTGCATTTCTTTGAGGCATTTTTTCAAACAATTCACTATTTTGTCTATGTTATTGCTTACTATATTATGCTTTTGTAGATTTTTTCCGAGCATCCATAGCTTGTTTGAAAGCACCTGTTTTAGGCTTTTAGCCATAGCAGCAAGGCAATGAACTGTTTGATAAAATGATTTGGTAGACATGTATGAAAATGGTAGATAGGACAAGGCAGTGAACTTCTTGAAAATAAAACCCCAAAGAAATGTAGTCTCATGGTGATGGAATGTTAGCGACGAATGCCATGACAAGCAAATTGCTATGGATTGTCATGGCATTCCATCACCGTGGAGACTACATTTCGAGGCATTTTTTCAAACACCCACCGCTTGTCTATGTTATTGCTTACTATATTATGTTTTGTAGATTTTTTCCAAGCATCCATAGCTGGTTCAAGGCACTTGTTTTGTGGGCTTTTGTACCCATAGCATGAAGGCGCTTGAACTGTTTGATAAAATGCTTTGGTAGAAATGTATGAAAAATGTGGTAGCATAGAAAATTACCACCATCTGATATTTATGCAATTGTAGTATGTTTTGTGCAATGTAATCAGCGATATGAATATAACCAACAAAATTCTATTTTCTATAATTCATGGATTGAACTCTATATTTTACTTGCTCTCAATGTCTGTATGCTATGGAAATGCCATTAATTTTTTTTTAAAGTAGTTTTGACTATTTTTTCAATTTTTATGTTTTTGTAAACTAATTTTTCCCTCGATTTTTTCCCCATTTTTTCAAAAATCCCTGAACTTTTGGTTTGCCAATTTATTCCCCAAATGATTTATGCTGCTATGGTCTAGAGCACCTTTCATCTTACATTCAGGTTACTTAGAGTAGATTGTTGTATTGCATCACAAACAAACAATTTGATCAACATGGAATAAGAAAAACAACAAAAATGAAAGCAAGCCATAATAGAATGATATAAAATGTACAAAAATTTCACATACCTAAAAAGAAAAGTTTCAAATCGAGGAGTTCTACCTAATTATGCAGCCTTTGCTTCTTCCTTCCTCAAACTCCTCAAAAATTTGACTTCTTCAAAAGCTTGTTCTCCTCCAAATTTCAATTTTATATCAATTATCACTATAATTCAAATTTCAATTGATATTATAAGCCTCTCAATGTGAAAACTCTATTATTTCATGCAAAGGTGATGGAAGGAATATTCAAAAGGTGGTGGAATCTCAAAATCATGCATGCACACTTCACTCAATCACGAAAAAGCTATTTTTTGTCGGAGCACGCGCAGAACCAGAAGAATATACAGAATGTGGGCCGACATCATGGGTACATTGTGACTTTTAACCGTTTTTAGTACAATAAATAACGCGTTAGCGTTATAACGCGTTCACGTTATTTAGTCCTAAACAGACATATCTATAATGGTTGAAAATGCGCACGCGTTATATTAAATTTGGTTTTTTTAAGCTTTACATGGTACATTTATAGGGTAGAGTATTAAGGGTACTAGGGAGAGAGCTAGAGGGATTGAGTGAGAGAGAGACAGAGAGAGACAGAGAGAGAGATACTTCAGAGAGAGGAAGGGAGTGAGA